>JACBWW010000027.1:2178124-2325835 GCA_020086605.1 Lanius collurio
CAATGAGAGTCGAGTGCTCATTATTATTATTATTATTATTATTATTATTATTATTATTATTTTATTATTGTTGTAAACTGCTCCAGGAACAGTTTCAACAAAAGAAGTAAACCTTGCATTGTGTTCAGATAATGCTCTTAACTTCTCAGCAAGATTTACTAAATTGCACCCCGGGAATTAGGCAAATGAAACCTTTGGTCAAAATGTTACAGGATTACTGAAAAATCCTTTTTTTTTTTAATCTCATTAAGAGTGCTAAAATTGTATGTTCCAATATAAAAAACATGTGTGTGATAAATATCTCCCTGGTAGTAAAATGTACTATGCTTCATTGTCAGTGGTCTTTGCAACTTTCTGTGACAAGTGCTACTTCTTACATGATTTTTTTCTAAACACTTCACACTCTTGTATTTTTCCTGGAGATGGATTTAAGTACAGGTAGCAGGCAAACCCTTGTGCTATGATTGCAATTAACAGCAAATAACGAGTCAAAGCTGAATATTTGCAATGTATTTCCCCTATCTTTGTTTTGCTCAATGCAGTATAATTATCTCATGGATTTCTCTGAGTATAATTGGGTGATTCGTGTGGGTCTTATGATATATTTCATCTCCTAGATCTGCAAGGATTTACATACAGACAGCTTAGACCCTATTAATGCTAATAAAAGTGCTGCAAGGACATCCTATAGCGTGCACTTTATTAAACTGTACATAGCTTTCTTCGAGAGCTTCTGTTTATCTGTATTTCCCAAAAATAAAATATAGTGCCTTTAGCACTGAATATTTAAATCCAGGCTCCTTTTCCCTGTTTCTGTCTCCCTCTATGCATTTCTAATGCTTCTATCACAATGAGATCTGGGTACTATATGCAACAGGAAATAGAGCAGAAAAATGTCCACTAACAGGCTCTCCCCTTCTGTGATTCGGGTTAAAACTGCTCCCATTTTGGTTCCCTGGAGTGACTGCCTAGCTTTTGGTGTTTGTGCTCAAGCACAGCCATAGCTGAGCCAGCCTGGGGCTGGGGAGAAGTGCAGATGCCTTGCTTGAGTTGTTAAGGGTTTTTTCCACCTTTGTTAAGGGACAGTTTACATTACAGGTTGTTTGGAGCTGTGCAGACACACACTGATGAAGACACACAACCATGTGTCTTTGATTTGTAAGATGGGATCCCCACTCTGGCTCAAAGCTGGAGGTCCAGCAGTGTCTTCCTGTCTTTACTTACCCTAAGCCTGGCTCCAGGTGTGGATGTAGTGAGCTGGAGCTTGAACTCCCTGACTTGAGCTGTGCATTTGCCCAGACATTGCCACCAGCTCCATTTCCAGTCCTTCCCTCTGGCAGGGCAGAGCTGACCTTCTGAAAAGGGGGGCTGTGGTCTTCGACTGCTGACCTGGTGGGTCAGCTGCTGTCACCAAAACAGCAGTTGTGCAAGCAAGCCTTGATTTTAATATACCCTTCCTCACCCACAGGTTTGCTAATGAAAGTTTGATTTGTGGCTGTCTGCTTGGGTCTCTCTTCCAAATACCCACTAGCCCCACAGAAATGGGGAAAAATCAGCCTGTGCAGCGTGAGGGCACTTTCAGTGTCCCCAGGCTCTCTTTTAAGTGACTATACCAGTGTAAGTCCAATCAGTTTTCCTCAGTACTAACAGTGTAACAAGCACTGAATCCTTGGAGAGAAGACAAATGGAATTGTGTCTATTCCCTGACCTGCAGCTCCAGCGGCGCGGGTGCCACACGGATCAATCCTGGCAGTGTCTCTAATAACTGACATGATTAGCCATTAGCAGGAGCACACAGTTTGCTGGGGGAAGCACAAAGTAAACAGTGTAAAAACTTGGTGATGATCTGGACAAAGCTATCAAAGGAGATTCTGAGGGCCAGGGATCTGATATTGCCCTCCACTGACACGTTCAGTGTCTTGTCAGCCTCCTGTGTCAGGAGAGGAAGGAATAGCAGTAGGTCACGTATGGGAGGAGTGTGGAGCAGCCCGCAGCCCCATCCCAGTCCCTTTGCCTGACAAGCAAAGCCTCCTCTTGCCCTGGGAAATGACCTTCTCTCCCCAGATCGAGGCTGTTTGGGGGACACAGGACCCCACTAAGTTTGCTCAGGCCCCTCCAAGGGTGCAGGTGCCATAGCAGAGATGCCAGCGTGCACTCAGCCACGAGGGCTCTGTTACCTTCCCACTGCTTCGTTGTATTCATAGACCTGTTAGGGAAAAATTTATGCACATCGCTTTTTGCAGTGCCAAGACACTTTGTGATGGTGCAGGGGGTGGTAATTTATTTGTACCTTGCACTTTCTTCTGGGAATAGTCATGCTGTTGCAAGAACTTCTTTCAGCATTTGATCAGAAAATTAAATTTGTGTTTAAAGAGATAGTCGGGGTTGCTAGGACAACATATTAACCTCCTTTCTTTTTTTCCTTGGCTCTGTATCCAAGGTTCATGGAACTCGCTGTGCTGTACTGGGCTTGCAGTGTTGTTCTCAAGGTGCAGGAGGGAAGAGCTTTCAGAAACTGTGTCCAAAACGTGCTTTTCCTCAGCAAATAATCACACGAAATGGTAACATCCCACTGGGCATTCCCAGCCTGGCCTTGTCAAGCCAGCAGGGTTGGACAAAGAGAAGTACACAGCCCCGTTCTTTGAATTTCTTGGGAGTATTTGTGTGCACAGTCACCAGCTTTGAGAATACGATGTGGGAGCTTGCAGACAGCATTTTCAGAAATCATTAATGGTCGGGAAACTGTGGATATGGCTGAAAAATTTGAACGCTTTAAGGAGACTGGGATTTCAGTAATGTGTAAACAGTGGGGTTTGTGCATTTTAGGCTCTTCCCCATCTCAGTCAAAAAGTCACAATTTCAACGATTTAAGAGGAGTAAAATAGCTGAAACTATGTGGAATATACTTTTCATGGCTTTTTGCCAAATCTTTGGCATTCAGCTCCCTTGTCATGATTGACAGTGGTATTAAACCTCTGCAGCCTTCAGGCTCAGATCTTTAAAGGTGCTTAAACATCCATATGGCTTTTGTCCAGAACTTATGGATTCTTGTCTCTGTTATTTCCTCCAGATCCGTTCCGATAAGGACAAAGAGATCCATATCAGATACAGCATCACCGGCGTGGGAGCCGACCAGCCGCCCATGGAGGTCTTCAACATTGACCCCGTGTCTGGCAGGATGTACGTGACACGCCCGATGGACAGGGAGGAAAGAGCTTCCTACCATGTGAGCATCCAACATCCTGACTTATAGCTGGGCTCGCCAGCTCAAAGCAGAATTGCTGGGTTCAACCAGGGACAGACTAAATCAGCCAAACCAGTGCAAAGTGGTGGTTGGTGGCAGCTGAATGTGAGCCAGCGTGTGCCCAAGTGGCCAAGAAGGACAATGGCACCTGGCCTGTATCAGCAATAGTGTGGCCATCTGGACCAGGGCAGTGATTGTCCCCCTGTGCTGGGCACTGGTGAGGCCTCACCTCAAATCCTGGGGTCACTTTTGGCCCCCTGACCATAAGAAGAACATTGAGCATGTCCAGGGAAGGGCAGCTGGGAAAGGGTAGAGAGAGTGAGTTTGATGAGGAGCAGCTGAAGGAGCTGGAGGGGCTCATCCTGGAGAAAAGGGGGCTCGGGAGGACCTCGTCACTCTCTGTGACTACCTGGAAGGAGGTTGTAGCCACCTTGGGGTTGGTCTCTTCTGTCAGGTAACAAGTGACAGAACAAGAGGAAATGGCCTCAGGTTGTGCCATGAGAGGTTTAGGTTGGAGATCAGGAAAAGTTTCATCACCAAAAGGGTTGTCCAGCCTTGGCACAAGCTGCCCAGGGAAGTGGTGAAGTCACCATCCCTGGAGAGAGTTAAAAGCCCTGTAGATGTGGCACATGGGGACATGGTTGAGTGATGGGCTTGGCAGTGCTGGGGGAACAGCTGGTCTTGATCTGAGAGGGCTTTTCCAACCTAAACAATTCTGTGATTCTATAAAAGTGGAGATAAACTGATGCCTTTTACAGACACAGAGTCATTTGTTTAAAATGGTGGAAGTTCACACTGCTTGTTAAATCCATGCAAATTTATGGGTAGACTGAACCACCCAAAACCATGAGAAGCCAGTCACTACATTAGCATGGGAAATTACTAATTTAAGAATCATTACTGCATCTAAACATGCAGTAATTGCTATAGTCATTTTTCACTTTAATTCACCAGGAGATGTTCAGGCAGCATGATGGGGGTGTGTCAGATAGGTTTTTAAATACGCAGATAGGCTAATATTAAATATCAGGGAATTAATTAAGATTAATTACACTCAAAAGTGATGGTGCCTCATGCTATCCTAGTTCATAAAATGCTCTACCTTGAGAATGCTCACAGTGTAATTGGTTGCTATGTTTTGATATAAATCCCAGCCTCTTTATTGCACAATGTAATTGCACAGCAGATCCAGTCCCATGAGCTGCTAAAAGAATAGGTTGCCCCTTGCATGATAGCCCAGCAAAATTTCAAACATTTTCTGCATCTGTGCTTTAGTTGTCTCCTGGAGTGGCTGTGAAAGGTTGTCTCATGGATTGCTATCAGCCTTAGCCCCATCTCCTGGCACAGTAATAACCCTTCCCAGGGATGCTCTAATGTCAGCAGAGCCCACGGGTCACTTCCACTGACACCTCATCCCAAACTGCACCGTTGGAGATGCACATTCTGTCAGCTTTATCAGGTATTCAGTTAACCATGTTGACACAGCTTCTGGGCTGGGGTGGAAGGATAAAGAAAATAGATTACCTCTTTAGTTGGGCGGAAAAAGAGATTTCCCCTGGGTAGAAGGAGATCTGAAGAAAAATTATTTTATCCTCTGTGAACAAGAACAATTATTTTGTTTGTTGTGCCTAGGAAAATATGAAGAGAGGTTGTTTTGGAGAGGAAATATTTGAGATAAAGTGTGTGTCATCTCAGCGTTGTTGATACTGTTTCAGTGGTGCCAGGTTATTATAACAGTCTAGTCAATAATAAAAAAGTTAAGACTTTTGATGGAGCCGCTGTGATGTCTGCGATCAGACACTCTCAGTCAAAAACATGAGATGAAACAGATTTTGTCCTCCATCATAACAAACCCTGTGCCCCTTAAAAATGAACTGAACCTACCAGTCATGATGAATTCAGTAAATTGAATTCTTGCCTTGTCAAAGGTGACGGGATGAGTCTGCCTTATACATACCACAGGATTTCCAGCCCTTTCTGTTCCTCACAGAAAGCTTGAACTAGTGGCATCCATATGTAAATAAGTATATTCATACTCTGAAGGTTACAGGAAGATGTATTTTACAGAGAGAATAACTGATAAGTGTGTTATGAGACCTTGTAGACGGGAATACTGAGTGACAGAAAAATCTTTGTTAGCAGAACAGTAGAAGGTGATGAAGAACATTTTAAGTTGTGGCTGTAAATGACCTTTAGATCCTTCAGCCTCAGTAGCAATGGATTGATGGTTTCTTGAACCATCAGTTGTTCATTTACTAACCCTTTACAAAGCATTTATAAATACACCATGCACAAAGCAATGACCCAAACAGCAGAGCAAAAACTTACAGTAGGAATGAACAGTGATGGAAACTGGAAAAAAATAGGCCAGTTTCCAGACAGAAGATAAATTCCAAAGTCTTGGCTGGTGGAAGGTTTGAAGAAGTCAATGAACTTGTGCCACTTCATAGAGCCCAGTCCCTAACTGACAGGAAGGGCAACGTGGAGCCAGGTTTGGAGTGAGTGCTGGAAGAGCAGTGACTGAGCTGTAGGCTTGGATCTGAACTGGAGAGCTTGGCCACCTTTAAACTGGTTTGACATCTGCTGTAGTTACCTTTAGCTTGAATTAGTAGCTTTGCTCTTCAGCTGGGGTAGAGAATGGCAGTGGAGCTGCAAGGCACCCCTGGTCCCTCTAACCCAGCAGGACATGGCTCTGTGTCTGATGCAGCCTTGCTGCTCCTACACAGCTTCAGGTTTTCTGCAGGCCCAAACAGAACCAAATCTTTTCAGCATCTCTGCCACTGTCGAGTGTTGTCCTTGCTGCTTTTGTTCCCAGGTAATCTAAAAACTAATTATAAAAGAAAGAACAATAATTTGCAAGTGTTTGTGAGGCTACATATCAAGAGTTCTGTTTCATTAACTCCCACATTTTCAACACATATTTTCTTATGCATAATTATCTGTATTGCTTCAGGACTACCATTTTTAAAATACTAGTGTTTTAACTCTCCCTGCATTTAGCAAGCCATTTGTCTGATGAAACCTGCCTTGTTCCCTAAGGTGAAACAGATTTTTTTTTCTAATTAGACCAGGAGTTCTGCAGCAGAACTTCCCGTTTTTGTGATTATTCTTGAACTTTTAGGGAGGATCATTCCAAGTTTGAGGTATGCAGAGATGTATGTGCCTCTGGGACTCACAGCCCCTGCCCAGGTGCTGTGTGTGCTGGCACTCCCAGTGATTGCAAGTTCAGCTGCATTTTGGCCTCATCTGTTTTTGTCTGCACTCCAAACCAGAGCACAAACTCTCCAGGGGCCTCACAGGCATCCCAGACTCAGAGTCAGCTGAAACTACAAGCAGAGAAAAGCAGAATGGACTCTGCAGCTGCTTAACCAACACCACAGTGTGGTGTGGAGCTGCACAGGGGGCACTGAGCGATGCCCTGGGAGCCACTCCAGCATCATTAGTGCCATGGGCTGTGCTGCCAGAGGACACACAGCCGTGGGGCACACAGCTGTGGGATGGACACACAGCCATGAGATGGACACACAGCTGTGGGATGGACACACAGCCGTGGGATGGACACACAGCCATGGGGCACATTCCCCACATCTCTCTGCCATCTCACTGCAGCAGGTGTGTGCTGCATCTTCCCTTGCAGTCAGCCCTTAAAATGTTCACTGCATGCCAAATAAGTTTCAGCAGGTAGGAATATTTAATATGCATGAGTTCTCTTGGCCTTATTTACCTGCGCTCCCCAAGTCCCGTTTGTGCTGCTGACAGAATTAGTGGCTTTGAATGTCTTTTCTGATCCAGACACTGGTTTCATATTAAGCTGCAGTTAGGCCTGGCAAGTACAAGGGATAGAAAATTGGTAGGTTAGTTTTCCAAGACATTTTTCAAGCTCTGTTTTCAAAAGACATCAGCATAAACATGTCAGTAAGTAATCATTGCTTATGATACTCAAGTAATACGCATTATAGGGAAACTTTGAAGCAAGTCCTAATCCAGTTCCAGACACATGTGAGCACTGTCAGCCTCAGGCTGATGAAATACTCCCTCAGAAATGGCTGGAGCAGAGCAGGTGGGTAATAGACTGACAAAGAGTTGTTTTAAATGCAAAGGAACAAAACAATTTTACTACAAATTAAGGGATACAAGAGCTAATTCCAGTATTTTGAACCATGTTGAGTAATGCCAGCCATTTGTGTCACAATGCTCTAAATTGAACTTTTAATCACAATTAAGAGCTCACAAATTAGGCATGACATTGTATGCTTATTGCTTAAAGGCTCTGTCACTGATTGATAATGTGTATTTGTATTAGTAGTATTAGTGCCCAAGTAATATTCATATTTAACACAATTCACTGTGTTGACTTTGACTAACTACCTTCAGATACCACCAGCCTCCAGTGTAATCAATAATCATGATACCAAATCATTTGTATGCCAACAGCTACATTTACACTGGAAACTGTCAGTAGGAAAACCTCAGAGACCTGTGGTAGCTGCTGCTGAATATGATAGCAATAATTGTCATACTTTTAAGCAATATTTGTTAAAGAATATCGAGCCAGCTCCTTGGCTGGTACAGCAGAGTGATGCATCAGCTAGAGATTAGTTGGCTACATGTATTAATTTTTCAGAATCCTTTGCAAGGTATTTCATTTGATTTTATTCCTTCTTCACTCCTGTCATGTTCTCCCTCTTGGGGAAAATGTAAATATTTCAAAATAACTTTATAAATGTTTCTTACTGTCTCTTCAGCCACCCACCAGCTCCCATTTGAACCCTTGTGTGTGCCCCATGTCTGGCATGTGTCCTGTGGCCCAGGTGATGCTCACTGCCCTGTCACTGCTGTGTTTTTCAGCTCAAACTGATGTGTGTGTCTGCTGGAGCTCAACCATCACCTTTTGTTCCTTGCCCAGTGTTACACAGCACTCCTGTGCATCTGCTTTTCATCCCCTCCATCACTACCACCAAAACAGAGGTGGCAGAGGTGGTTTGGTCACAGGTGGGTGCAGATGGCAGTCTGAGCCACGGAGCACCACATGGACTCAGACTGTGCCTTGCAGAAATGAGCCCCATCTCAGCCACTGAAGAATGACTCCAGAACAAAGTGTGTTGTCCAGCTTGAGGATGCCTCATGAATACCAAAAGTAGGACAAGAGAATGAGGGAGAAGATGAATTAAGGAAGGGAAATGCAGTATAGATCTGCCTTAGAGACCCAGCTAGTTTCCCAGCAGACAGATTGCCCCCCTGGAGTCCCTCCTTCCTTGGCTCTCTCTGCTGAGGATGGTCTCTAATGAGGAATTGTCTCTTAACAAGGAATGGTTTTTAACAAGAAGAGCTCCCATTGAGCTGAGCTGAAATTCAGCCCCCTGGCTCAGGACTCCCTTCTCCCTCTGCCACGGCTGGCACTGACCACAGAGGAGCAGCGTGTTGTGGAAGATACGGAGGTGTTGGCACCTGAGAGTTGTTCGAATTAATGCCAGTGAGCACAAAAGGAAAAAAGTATAAATGTTCAGAGAAGCCAGGCCAAAAAAAGGAGCAGGAGAGAGGATGCCATCCTCCTGGAGCCCCATATGCTGTGAGCCAGGACACCAGTGACCACACCAGTGTGCCCAGCACTGCCCTGCCTCCCATAGCTCAGTGCTGGTGTTGGGCTCAGGACAGGGGTGACACTTGAGCGTGTCACCACAGGTTTGATGAGATCCTGCAGTCTTGCTTATTGAATTTTTTTTGCCTTGAGTGCAGGCAGTAACGCACTGATGGTTACATGTGCTCAGTGAGTGCAACAAGCAGATAGATGTGCATTGCTGAGAAATCCCTTACTCCTGGAGATTTCAAACAAGAGCTATCAAAAGTAATTAAAAATTTGCAGGGGGAGAGTCAGATCTGAGGGGGGAGATACCAGCTTTGCTCTCTGCTTTATCTCTGAATGGAACCATTTCCGCTGCTGGAAATGCTGTAAGAGAGAGCCCAGTGCTGCCTCAGTTTGAAGATAATAACTTTAATTTTAGCTCCGAATTACTTTTTTTCAAAGACAGTCTGACCTCTGACTGTAAAGTTATTGAATTGCTCCATCTGACATGATGAAGGATAGCTCAACAGGTGGGAGCCAAAGCAGTTCCTATGCAGGAAAGAAATGCAGATATTAAGAGCATTGCAAGTCATGAAATACAAATGGTACATCCTGTATTGAAAGCAAAGCTGGACTTCTTCAGGCTTTAAAGAAAACGTGCTGCTTAACTTCCTTTTTAAAAAAAAATGTTTTTCTCCCAGCTCATTTCACATGGCAGTTTGTTCTCTTTGCTTGATTAAATGTTAATCCAGCCCATCTTAATAGTGTGCAGTAACTTTTGTTAAGCCCTGGACTTCTGAGCACCATACATGAAGGGGAAAGTTTCATCAATCACCAGCACAGCGAGAATGAAAGACAGGAACCAGTGCTAATGCAATTAGCACATTTATTTGTCATGCATCAGAGGAGCTGGAGATCTCCCTGGCATGTCAGCTCTGACTCCCAGCAGCAGCCCAATGGTGTAGGGAACTGCTGGGAGGGACCAGAGGCCTCCTTCTCTCTGGATGGCACCATTAGGTGTGTTCCCTGTCCTTCAACCCCACTCTCCCAGCCAGCCCTGGCACAGAGAGGCTGCCCAGGGAAGCTGTGGCTGCCCCATTCCTGCAAGTGTTCAAGGACAGGCTGGATGGAGCTTGGAGCAACCTGCTCTAGTGGAAGGTTCCCTGCCTGTGACAGAGGGTTGGAACTAGAGGAGCTTTAGTGTCCTTTCCAGCCCAGCCCACTGTGTGATTCTGGGACTGTGAAGCTGACCTCCTCTGAAGCCTTGGTTCCTCAGCCCAGCAGCCCCAGTCCTCAGCTCTCGTGGCAGGGTGGAGGTTCAGCAGTGCTCTCAGGGGCTGAAACGAAGAGGGATGATGGCCAAAATCTGCAGCACTCACAACCAGCCAGTGTCTCCCCACTGGCAGCCGTGGTCAGGGGCCGTGCAGCTCTTCCCTCGCTGTCGGGAATTCTCCCGGAGCATCGGCAGCACATTCAGCCACACACCATTTAGAGTAGCCATCTGTTCCCTCTAATGAGAAAGCTATCCATTTTTTTCACCTGGTTACTGATTGTTCCAGACTATTGTTGATTGCTTTGTTTTATTAATTACTCATTTTGACATGCTGTATCTGTCTCTTTTGTTCAGAAAACAGATGCTCTTGTTTCTGGGCATTATTACTGATGGTTATTGCTAATAAGATGAAGCTGCAGTTCCAGTTTAACTGAGGGCTTAGCACTGTGGCTCTGGTTATTGAAATGCCTCAGCACTGGGTATTTTATTCAAGCCTGAGGAAATTTCATTCTTACTGCCATGGGTGCTCCCTTTATTTGAAGGAAAGGGACTTTTTAAATGTCTTTTAGTGTGCAGAGCAATGGGGTTGGTAGCTGTTGCTGTTCCTGGAGACCATGATTAAACAAAGAATAAATATTACTAATGTCATTCTGAAATCTCTTCACTTATTAATCCCTCTTAGTATGGGTGTGAAAGCCTGCAGGTTCCCATAAGAAACTTCTCACTCAAAATCATTTCCTCATTTTATTTGGAACTAAGCAAAATTTGCTTTTTAGATTGTCAGACAAGGTTCAATATGTCTTAAAAATTAAAATAGAGTGGTCTGTGAGCTGTGAAGGAGGTAGCATCACTACATCACAGTTGAAGGGTTTACATTGACAAAACCTTTTTTAAAGTATTATTTCATTATTATATTAAGCTCTGGAAAACTGTCTGTGAGTCGAGTGCAGATGGAAGCCATGTCAGAGCTTTCTGCTGGAATTAGATACTGGCTCCATTCAATTTTGAGAAAGTATTTATGATGTAAAGTCAATCCTTGCAAAACAGTCTCTCATTCTGCAACAAATCCAGTTGCTGATACTGTGCTTTCTTTGTGCTTGTTCCCAGCTCCGAGCTCATGCCGTGGATATGAATGGAAACAAGGTGGAGAATCCTATTGACCTTTACATCTATGTGATTGATATGAACGACAACAGGCCAGAGTTCATCAACCAAGTCTATAATGGATCTGTTGATGAAGGCTCCAAACCAGGTACAGTTGAAACAAAAGTCTCCATTTTCCACAGGTTTTCAGCCACTCATCTCTTGTGGTGGCTTGGCCTCTGCTGGGAACACAGGGGATGAGGGACAGGTTTGCTCTTGCTGCTCTTACTGGAAGACTGATGGAGGTGAGAACAATCTGGTGTCTCTTTTTCTGGATGAAGAGAAAGTGCAGACTTGGGCTGGAGGGAGCCTGGATCCTGGTGGTCCCTTCCTGGCTGTGAAATCTGTAAAAGCAGCAGTTTTTCAGAGTAATGCTCTGTAGCTCCATTTTCATACACTCATTGCACACATACAGGGCTGTTGTTCTAATTACAGAGCACTGAAAGCCAGTCTGGCACTGGCCGTTCACTGACCCTGTGTCTCAAATGCTCAGTGTCCTCCTCCTTGATATTTATTTCAGTCATTTTCCAACTCAATATCTGGCATCCAGTCAGACTCCAAAGGCTGTGTCTCAAGAAAACACTTTGTCACTTGGGACCTGGTGCAAACCTGCAGAAGCAGGAGCACTCCCACTGAAATTGCAGGCTCATCCTCTGTCCCCAATGACTTTTCTAACAGAGGGTAAAATGGGGAAAAACCTGAAGTAGAATTTCAGAAAACTTGTGGGGAAAAACCTGAAGTAGAATTTCAGAAAATTAGTGGGGAAAAAACTGAAGTAGAATTTCAGAAAATTTGTGGGTGAAAAATTAGTGAGGATGTAAGCAGTGTAGGGAAAAGTGATGACTTTTACATAAGCACATTTATTTACTGGGAAAAAACAGAGCTGTAAAGGTCTTTAATATTCTGTTTCTAACTCTATTGTTGATTTGTTATTTAAGTGTGGTGTAACTCTTCAGTTTCCAATATGGGAGCAGGGTTGGTTTTGCTCATTACTGAGTGTAACTAAAATTAGTCTTTCCATTCTTTGAACATAAACTGTTCTATATCACCAGTACAGTTGGAATTCTTCTGAAATCAGAGGGAGATTTTTCCTTGATTCTCTCCTCAGTTGTTTGCCAGCTGAGGGGTGAAATACCCCGTGACTTTGGTTTGTGTCAGCAAACATTTATCACGGTGGCTCTGCTGCCGGAGGTGTGACAGGGAAGTCTCCGGTGGGCACTGTTTTTAACAAGGTGATTCACAGTCGTGATTGATTGTCTTCCAGCACTGTGAGGGGCAGGCAGCTGTGGGGGACACGTGGTGGGGAGAGAACGTGACAATATTTCTGAGCAAAGAATAGGTACAGCTCCCTTCCTGATTCCTTTGGGTGGTGATGTCCCAGCTTCAAAGTCCTGATCCCGGTCCTGCTTGGAGGAGGGAACGTGAGAAGTCCCTGAGCTGACGGCTCTAATGACATCTTCCCAGAGAATTTTTCCAGCTTTCATTTGAAGGCCACTTTGGGGCATATCAAGGTTTGAAGATTGATACAACATTTCCATAGCAAATCAAATTTCTTACATCTTATTCGAGGACAGATCAATATTCAAAGTGTTCCCAAATGTTTTAACTAGCTCTGTTCATCTGTCAAAGAAGCAGTAAATTGCATCCTCTTCTTGTCTGAAATCCAGATAAGCCTTTGAGCTATTAAATCAGAAAAGGATAATATTGCCTACAAAATAGTCATGCCTCTGCTTCTAGCAGTGATTTTTGGTATTCTCTATCCCAGGCTGGAGTGCTGCCTTTAAGGCAGGAAGGTAGAAAGCAATCTGTTTTTATTCAAAAGCAATTACATTTGTCTTTGATGTATTTGTCAAGGGTTTTTTTCTCTCTTTCCTGTTTAATCGGTATTCTTTTAAAGGTTTATATTAGTATTGAATTTCTCTTCCTTGCTTTTGTAGAGCCTCCTAGGAATTTGGGTATCGGAGGCCCTCATTCCGTGTGCTTGGCAAGAAACATGATCTTGTGCCTTTGAGAAAGTGATAGAGAGGTCATGGAGTTAAAGGGAATATTTGCCTGCTCCTCCTTTGCCTCAGAGTTGTGTGTCCCTCTTTTGTGCAGAGACAAGTGTAGACAGTGTATTTAGCTAAGGGTAGATCTTGCAAAGATTTAGAAACTTTTTTATAATTCAAGATGCCTCAGAATATTGTAACAACTAAGGAGCTACCACACCAGCCATTGCAAGAGAAGAAATACGTAATCAGAATTCATTATTATTTTTGGCAGCGGTTGACAAATGAAAGACATTGCATGTTCTTTGAAGTAACAGCAAAATGTGTTCAATACTGATTCAACAGTAAGTTAGATATGTATATGCATCTATAAAGATATATCTGCATATTTGTGAATATCCATGCTTCAAGCAAACTAAAAAATCTTGTTATATGTTACAGGAGTTCAGCATTCATTTTTCTCTGCTCAGTGCTGCTGAACTATGCCTGAGGACTGAAAATGCTTCCCTGGATATACTGTGCAATTGTTATTTCTCACATCTTCCATATGCCCATTTATAATGGCTGTGATTAAAAATGCAGGATTACTTGATTATGACAGTATCTGCAATGTTCTTAATAATTCTGCACACCTCTAATGAGAGATGTATTAGAGTATCCCAAATAAATGCTGACTCTGAGGGCTGCTAGAATGAGCAGCCAATGGCTGTTTGAAGTCAGTCGGAATTTTGCCCAGATTTAATAAAAAAACCCAGATAAAAAGGGACATATGGAGCTCGAGCTCTACCCATGGAAATTTTGCAGAGCAACACCATCAAAAATGAGGCTGAGCAGGGCACCATGACCTTGAGTGGCAGGGAAAGCCCCCAGTAAGGCTTCAGCAGCATCCATTGAGCAGCTCCCATTCTGGTGAGCAGGAAAGGAGCCTGTGGTGCTGTCCCAGCACTCCTGGGGTCCAGGGTGGAGCAGAGGCAGGGCTGTGTGTGCGCTGCAGGCAGGATCCTGTGCCACCGAGCACAGCCTGGTCCCCAATTGGGGCTGGGATGTGGAGACCTGGAACAGAGTGTGGGGCCTCATCTCTGAGCCTGGCAGGGTGCTGCAGTTTGTGCCAGGCCAGGGCAGGGCATGGAGGGTGGCCAAGTAAGATGTGACCTACTGACTCAACAGTGAACAAATTAAAAGAGGGTAGAGTGAACCGAGGAGACGGGGATGCAGAAGGAGGCGTGCTCCAGCCTGTGGCACGGTGTGACACTGCTGGGCACTCAGCCTCCTGCAGAAGCAAGTTTGCTTTAGCCTGCAGTACAGATATACAGAATTGTCCAGGAGCTGGGAAAATTGGCAGCAGTGTGAAGAGACTCATTAGACAGTCTGATGGGGTTTAAGTGAAGGGGATTCCCAGCCTGCAGAGCACTCAGCCTGGGCTCCCAAGGAGCATGCTCTCTCTGAGTCACCTTGAAGCAACCCTTGATGGTAATAGAAGAGAAATCATCAAGTATTATTAATTTTAATAGGTTGTTGTTGCTGGTTAAGATTATAATAACTTAATTGAAATGGTGTCTTGAGCCGTAGCATAGTGTTCTTGAAATCAGGAGCTCACTCTTGGTGAAGTTCTCTGTAGTGAGAACTGGCCCCTGGACACCCTCAGATGTGCTGGCTCTTAAACTGAATTGCATCTTTCCTTTTCTGATACTCTCTGGAAAAGCAGTTTAATGCATTTCTAGCCTATCTAGCCTCAGGTCAAGTAGCTGGGCAATTGAAATGTGTAAATGCAGACCCTTCCAAAAATGCAGAACAGGAGTAGAGATGCAGGATTTCCTTTTCCACAGCACCATCTTTCTTCTCACTCTCCCCCTTCACGAGTTGTTTTGATTTAACGTGCCGCTGTTTGAAAGTGTATCTTAAAAGACCATGTTTTACTCTTGTTGAATAATGTTCTGCCTCTTTGAACTTTGCCTCTATGTGAAGAACACAGCCAAGTTTTAAAAATGCAGCTGCAAGCTGGAGCTGAAATTCCCCTGCTCCCTGTGGCAGCCTTAATCAGCAGAGCTCTCCCGGAGCTGCGCGTTGCCTTTCAAGCACTGACAAAGCAGGACAGGTTGCAGAGCTCGGCTGCCCTGCGAGGATTCTGCTGCCTTTTCCAAGCCCACATCTCCAGGCTGCATCACACCAGCTCCTTACAGCACAAAGGACCTGGGGCTTGGACTGGGATTTTCCCCCCTGTACAGCACCAGTTGCTGCCTGCTGTGAGCACAGCCCCTGAACTTGTTCTGCCGGGTGTGTGGGATCCCGGCGGTGTCCTTGGGGAGGGGGCTCTTTCAGGAGAAACTCTCCAGAAAAATATTGCTCAATAAGATGGCATGAAAGTGCTTAAATATAAAAGAAGAAAGGGAATTTAATCACAAAACAACAGTGTGATGGAGAAAGATGATTTCCATCTCTGCAGAAGCTTACTTTTGCTGTAACCACCACAAACCCTTCCTCACAGAAGGATGTGGATGTCTCACTTAACTGAAGCGTTCGGTTCTGAAAAGGTCAATGTGAAATGCTCTGCAGCGACTTGAGTGCTTTGCTCTGGGTTGTATCTATTTTGTTTTAACAGAAAGATTGTCAAAAATTAACTCATCTCTCCAAAACAATTTGTTCCTGTCAGACTGGCCTTTTCCATTCCCATTCATCCTTTCCACTTCACTAACTCTCTGAATACATCTTGGTCCTTTTCAAGTCAATAGCACAAGTCCAAATGACTTCTTTTAAACTTCAGCCCTGTCATTTTCCTGGAGTTATGTAGGATAGTTTATTCCTACCACCTTCCTTGGGAGTGGTGTGAAAGAGTGCTGGATATAGAGAGTCCTCCAAAATAAAGGAACATTACTATTTCTTACATGAGAAATGTTGTAATTTAAAATTTTTCCATCTCCTCCTGAGTCCGTGGAACTCTGATAGAATAACTGTTGATAACATGCCACGTGAAAAATGAAATACCTGGGAGGCAAATCTATATGTGGCAAATTGAGTTAAAGAAATCTCATAAAAAATAAGCAGCATATAAAAAAACCTAAGGATTTTAAAAGCTGATTATTCTACTGGTGTCCCAGTTTGTTTATTTTATTTCTATGCCAGCAGAGATTCCCTCAGAGATTAACACCATGGACTAATGCACAGATGGGGCCAGAAACTCAAAAGTCATCTGAATATTAAGAATTTAAATCTTTAGCCTCAGTGATTTGAACAGAAAGCCAATTATGAGGCTGAATTAGTTTTCAAATTAAACTGCAATTTAAGGTTTGTGAAATTAATCTTTTAAAGCATATAGTTGCTTTCATATATATATATATTCATGGGGACAATTTGGATTCTGCAGTTCTGGCTTGTTCCTCTTCTCCAACCTGACAGTGCAATTCATGAAGAGATGAAGAGATGCCAGGTGTGCTGCAGGTTGTTTGTTCAGTGAAGGAACAGAGCAGTTGTTGCTGGGTGGCAGGGCCTGAGATCTGAAGAGGTTTCATTTTTAAAAATTAATAGGACATGGAGTGAATCTCTCTTCCTGCCACTGCAACCCATTCCAAAAATGCCATAGTGCTGCTCATAGTCCAAACATTCAATATGTTTTTTCCAGCTTGGAGGGAAGTTAATTTTAGAACTCTTAATTTAGGAAGGTCCTAGTTCAAGAGAGCACCTGAACAGGTCCACGGATGGGGTGCCACACGTTCTGCTTTGTAGCACTAAAAGCTAAAATAAGGCAAATGCTGAATGTGTCAGAGAGATCATGCACAGGTAAAATATTCCAAAGGGCCAGAGTAGGACTCAACAGATTCTTCCATTCATCCCAGAGCTCTTCACAGGTTAGATGCATTACTTCTGGATCCATCCCAAGATTGAATGTATTCATCGATGGCAGTGCCATTTTCTGCACCCTGGGCAGGTACTGCTCTTACCCTGTTAAAAATGGCTTTGTCCAGCCTGATTCCATTCTCTCACACATTACACACAGATTTAGGATACATAATATTCTTTTTCAAGTTCTTTTGCTCAGCAGAGCACAATTTTAAGACAAGAAATTGTTTTTCTTCAGACTCACATGGTAGTGCTTTCCATTTTCTTTCGAGGTGAGTGGTTATGAAATCTGTGCTCTTAATTTCCTTTTCAGAAGCATCCAGAGCAAAGAGGTGAATTATAGGACTGTAAGTGAGAAAAAAAATGCAAATCCCCAGACTTATGGGTTTTCCCTCTAAAAAAAAAACATGGCCAAGTTGATGTAAAGGAAAAAAAATAGGGAAATCATGGTCTGAGTCCACTCTAGGAGGGAGTTACAACTGAACACTGTAATAATCTATTCTCTGCCTACTTTTAACTACAAATAGCATAATATGATATATGTATTAATGTTTATAATGTATGATATACATATTATACATTACTATATTATACATATATATTATATGTAGATTAATGTAAGATAATAATATTACATCACTTTATATTATATTGTATTACCTTACAGTGTCAAAATTCAGGGATAGGATTGAAGCCTTGTGGAGGATGTGTTCAGTGCCAGGCTCTGTGCATCTGGGACTGCATGATGTCTGGAGTCACACATGCCTTCAGTGCAGCATGAAACCTGCCTGTGCTGGTCACACAGTTCAGTGGGAATGTTCAGGATATCGTGTCCTAAGTAGTCTTGCTTTCCCCCTTCTTTGAATTAGCCCTGGAAATCAAGAGGATTCATGTGCAGGAGCTCAGCCGAGCTGAACCTCATGAATTTATGCAGGCAGAACCATTTGCTCAGAGGCTGGATGTGCTTTTGCCCATCCTGATGTTTGAGTGGTAGGATTTCTCTTGGGTAAGGGGTCTCAGTAGGCTGCAGGCTGCTGGAGGGGAGTGATCTTCAGGTCTGGCAAGGGCCATGTGTGTGCTGCAGTCAGTGCATCTGCTCCTTGGCTCTCCGGAGGTATTTATTCCATTTTTAACAGTAAGGAGGTCTTATTTCCGTCCTGGGTGACAGCAGCCTCTTCAGCTCTCTCTGTTGTCTCTCCAGACCAGCTCTCTCTCTTTATTCTCATTAGGTTGGCTCTTGCCCTGTCTGAAGCTGAGAATCCAATGTCTCTGCTAATTAGGAAGTGACATCCGTTATGAATTAGGTTAACTGCTTGAAAGGTCAAAATTTGCCAATGATTATAAAAATTACATTGAAAGAGAATGACAGTAGCTATCAGTTATGACGGAAGGAATATCATTCGGAAGGAAAGGGCTGCTTCTATTTAGTTTTTTTATTCAGAGCATGTGAGATGCAGTTTAATTTAAGTATATTTGCAATTTATTACATCTGCAGTACTCACACTCCCTTGTGTCGTCTTGATGTCTTGTCCATGTTCCTGTTCACCTCTGGGACTGCACTCAGCACCACTGCTGGGTCAGCCACCCAATTTCATTTTAAATGCTTAACAACGAGTGTGTGAAATTGTTTCACATCACCCACTGAATACATGAAATTTTTTTGACTGATGCAGGTTTGTTAGATGAAGTGCTTTAGTCTTTAACACTACAGCAAGTTCAGTTGTACTCTGAGGACTTTTTCAGGATCCCATTATACTTGTGGCTGGAACTTGGGTTTGATGCCTTTACTTTTCTAGTGTGTCCTTCTGTCCCTGAGACCTCCTTGCAATGAGTGAATCACCTCAAGGGTGAAGCGTGCCTGCCATGAGTTAGAAGCAGGAGATTCCCATCCTCTGTGGGGAAGGAAACTTATATCAGGAAACTCTTCTGAGTGGAAAAGTTTGGGTTTAGGAAATGTTGTAAATTTTACACTGCTCTTCAGTATTTATTCTTCTCACAACAACTCTTATTGTCTTCTCTATCTAGCATCAGATGCAGAAGATTCACTAAGTGAGCTTTCCAATTTGGGGGGAAAAATGAGGAGTAAGGGGAAGTTTCCATTAGTACAAAGCCATTATTAACGTGGGTTAATGAAGAACTAATGTAATATGGCCATCACCACATGTCTGCAGATAATGATTCCGTCCTTTTCTATGGGGAATGATTAAATTAAGTATCTTGTAGGTCAAAATTAGACTGAGAAGGTTAACCAACCTTTAATGATTCTGCAGCCATTTACCGGCCATTTAAAAACATAAACTGTGAGATAAAGTTGGACAGAGAAACAGCATTATCAGTAAAAACTGGGTGAAGTATTAGCATTTTCTGTTTATATCACAGGAGAAGACAGAGAGGAGTATGTGTTTCTGCAGTGACATATGGGATAAAGGGCAAAATGAAAGGAGTTTTTATATTTATTTTTTATTGGCTTCCTGATAAGTGCCCATTAGCTCTTTATTTTAACATGCATTAAATCTAACTAATGGATATCAAACCAGCTTAGAAAAATGGCAATTATAAAGCAATTGTAACAAAGACTTTGGGAGCACAACTGTGCCAAAATATTGTTTATGTGCCTTAAACTCTTGAAAGCTCCATCTTTATGGAGAAATGAAGTTGCCCAGATGGGAGAGCAGAGATTGCAGACAACGTGAGGGGAATTAGCAGCCCTCGGGATGCTTTGGGACTGTCTGTGAGCTACAAAGAACTAAGCTGATTCTCAGATTCCACAGTGATTTGGGGGGGGACATTTGTTTATGACTGTGCTTATCTGCTTACACATGCTCAGGGCAGCTATCTCTTTGTTTTGCTTTTCTTTTTCCTTAACGTGTACAGATGGAATGAGATATGGTGAACCTAGCAATTTTCTTTGTATTCTCTTACAAGGAGATACAATTCATTTTAAAATTGACAAACAAAACTGAATGTACAGGTATAAATTATGTCCCTTTGCTTCCATCCTCCCAGGTTCTGTAAGGCTTTTTTTTGCCTATCCTGTAGAAACCTTAATTAATCCAATGGGAATGTTTTCCATGAGGGTTGCTTTCAAGCATTTCTCTCGTGTGTCTTATCCATGGTTAGAAACAAAACCATCTTATTTGACAGAATAACATCTGGGAGGTTATGGTCTTTGGGAGAATCAAAGGGAATGCATTGGGAATGTTACAGATTCTGGAGGTCTTACCTTTTATTGATAGATCTCCTTCATCATGCCATCCATTAATTTTAACTCAGGTGATATATGAACTCTGCACATTAGTTAATGAAGGCTAATGCACAGTAATCTTGTCATCACTAGCTGTGCATGGTAATTCAATCTGCTGCTCGGAAGAGCTGTTCAACATGCAGCAAATTTGATTTAATATTGACATGATGTACTAGGTTTGGTATTTTATTTAACATACCATGTGCCTTATTTGATGAGAAATGGTTTTCTTTCAACAGGGTACGTACCTGAGTTAGGCAAGGTGTATAGTTTAATGCAGTTAAATCAGATATTATCTGTTGTGTCTGCACTGGGTATTCATCCTGTGATACACTGCACAGGCTGCAGCAAATTT
The DNA here is from genome assembly GCA_020086605.1 of Lanius collurio. Taxonomy (NCBI): domain Eukaryota; kingdom Metazoa; phylum Chordata; class Aves; order Passeriformes; family Laniidae; genus Lanius; species Lanius collurio. Next base: position 2,198,769 of record JACBWW010000027.1, read on the forward strand.
CTGAGTTTGGCACTTTATGCATTCATTTAATATTGTCAGAGTGCTTGAGAGGAAGCCCTGAATAGCAGAAAAATAAAGGTGATGCTTTTCTCAGATGCTGAAAGCATAAAGTCCCTCTTGCCCTGTTTACACTTGTTTAACCTACTCTTGTAGCATCATCACTACCAGCAGGTACCAGCAAATTTGGAGGTCCTGAGTGTGGCTTGGAGGAGTTTGCTCAGTGTTTCTGGTCTGTAGTAACTGCTTGTACAAACTACTGTGTTTGTTTGGGTAGGATATAGGGCTGTAAATATGGTGTGGTTAATACATAGATTTCCACAAAACTCACACACCCTTATGGGCCAGATTGGGCAATCAGTGCTTTCTCACCTAAAACCAAACAATACCAGCTTCAATCCTTGAGTTGGAGCTGTTAGTTAGCATTAGAGCTGTTCTCTCTGCCACTGTGCATTTGCCTAAACTGTGTGGTATGAGGGGCTGGATATGGGGATAGATTGCCTTTATTTTAATAAAAAGTACATGAAGATGTATCTCCATGCACAGGACAAAGAAGCATGACATTATTTACTTTTATTGCAGGTAAATCCTCACCAACCATCTGAGCATAGTGCAGGAGCTTATAGAGCACCCAGAGGATGTCAGACACTTTATCTGTGTATATCCACATCGCTCTGTTGAATACTCTTGTGCACAGATCTGTGTTTATGTCATTCACTGCAGCACACAGGTATCTGGAGGATACATCTTGCTTAAAGACAGGCTAAATGCAAAGCAGCCCCAGTGGAACACAGACAGTGGTGTAGGTTACCCCAGCTGATCCCTCGGGAGCTGTCCCTAGGGATGGTGCCCTCAACACAGGGAACAGGAGATGCTGTTGGTCAACACTGCCAGGTGGGAAAAGTGTGTACACAGGAAAGGGAGAGGAGATTCCAGCCACTGTCCAGACTGTGGAGGAGGAGAAGCAATTTGCAGCCAGTTTACAGCAGACTGTGGTCAGACAGGCAGCCCGAGGGAGAGCCAGGAAGGAAGCGGCTGCTGCAACTCCATCATGTGCTGCAAAGTGCTGCAGCCACACAGGGCCCTTTGCAGAGGGCATTTTATTAAGTTACAAGATGGTAATTAATGCCAAGTTCCTCTCTTTATTTTCTCTGTGGCTGCGTTTCATAATCGAAATTAAAGATAGGAGATAGGGAGCAGATTGCCTCTTGAAATGCAGCTCCGTGGTGCTCAGTTCATGACTTGAGGGAAATTTGTCCAGTCCCATCTCCCTTTATGGAGATGTAGGTCAAATGCTGTTGAAATTGTCCTTTTTCACTAGAGCAGATATGCTCAGTCCAGTGCTACATGGCAGGAAAGAAGCCAAAAGGTCAGGGAAAGAGTGAAGGAGACCTCCTGTGCCCTCCATCCCTGGTATAGCTGCTGTCCCCACCCGCTCCCTCCACAGTTGCAGCCCAGCAGGTTGCCCTACCGAGCTGGGACCCCACCATCTCACACTTGTGCTGGGTGATTTCGGAATCTGCAGTGCAGCCTGAGACATCCCACATGAGTAGGGATGTCTCAGGTTGTACTGAGACAATTGTGGGGCACCCATGTCTGAACCTGGAGGTCCAAAGGACTTTCAAAGCTGTTTTTTTGAGCTAGAAGTGCATCATGAAATACCACCTGGTTTTTGGAATACATCCTCAGACTGCATGTCCTAAAATAGATTCTGTTTTCCTCTTCTGCTTCTGTTTTCATTAGCCCTAGGTTTTGACATTCTGTTCGGAGATATTTTCAGTATTGAATGCATTAAGATAACATAAATTCCAAATCAAACATCTCATTCAACACATTTCCTATTTAAATTTCTCCCATACGTTTTCCCTGTAGTTATCTAAGGGTTGGTTTCATTATTTGTATCAGCTGTCTAGTGATAACTGGTTTTGCAAAAGAGCAAAAAGCGAATGCTTGTAGAGAAAATAGAGAAAATTTGTTGCTTGCACAGCCTTGTTTCAATTCAGTGTTTCTTCCGTCTTCTGAAGTTTATTGATCAGGAGAATGTTAAAGTTGTTGAATAGTTTGTTTTCATTTCACAAATGTGAATCAGGATTATTGCAGAAAAACAGGAATGTATTCATCATTAAGATTTGCTTTACACATTCATTTATTTTTCAATCTATAATTCTTATTGAGCTAAGAAAACTCACAGGAATATATGTATCACCACCGAGAACAAAGAGAGCCTGATTGAGGCAGATGGAAGATCAGCAAAGCACTTCACACAAGTGCAAAAATACAATTTCTTGCTAATACTGAGAAATGTTGGGTTTCCCGGAGCTGGGAAAGGTCCTGGGGGGATTTCCTATGTGCTGAGTGGCTTACAGACACTTGGCTAAGGTGCAAAATGCTGCAGCCATTTCTGGATCCGCCCATTTAGAGCCCATTTAGAGCCCGGGGTATTTTTAAAGTCTTTTGCAAACAGATGCAAGCTCTCCAGCTCTCTGGTGTTCCTGAACTGGGAGTGTGGCAGCTCCCAGTGTGACCAGGCTGGGCACCTGAGCGTACCAGAGGAGACATGGCACGATGCTGATGTGGCCACATGTCCTCAGGCTGGCCAGTGGCTCACATCTAAGCCAGAGAGCAGAACAAACTCAGCCCTTTTTGTAAAACCACGTGTGGCTCCATCTCGTGTCAGCTCAGGTTCTTGCTGGGACCATTTTGCATCTCTCCAGCACGGCAGGCTCATAAGTTGATCCGTCTGCTCAGAGTTCCCAACTGCTCACTGTTTGAGCTGCACCTTCCCTCTTTTCCTGGCTGCTGTTGGGTTTGGTGATCACAAAACGAGGTTATGTCTGGTTTTGCTGTCTCTCTTTGCCTCCCACTCCTCCTCTCAGGTCTCATGTCATTAGATTCATGCACTGTTGCAGATTGCCTTGTGTGAGCAGCATGTGCCTGCCCTGCTCCTCATTCCCTCCTACCAATGTTACAAGTGTAAAGCTGGGCCCTACGAGCTCGGGGGGGTCACAGGACCATGCAGCTGCAGGAGTCCGTCCAATCAAGTAACATCTTTTACCCTCATAATGATAATTTCCCACTTTAGCAAAACACCCTGCTGCCAAACTCCAGTGCTAATGAGCCTGTCAGTGCATCAGTGCACTCCCGACAGTATCAAGAAAGTAGGGATTGTTTTTTGCAAGGCAAATGAAGACAGTGATGATTAGCAAGAAACAAACCAACAATTCCATACATCACTGGCCACACATACCAAATCATTGATTTTCTGTCCTGCTGGGCAGCAGCTGTTGTATTTGCTCCGCAGAAATGGATTTTTTAATCCAGGAGGGACCAGAAAAGTGGATGTTTCTCCAAGAACTGGAAGCAGCAGGCAGTTGCTCCCTGCACTAGGCATGGGCATGTTGATGGTGTCCATCTGAAGCTGCTGAGAAGTCTGATGGGCTTTCCATTATTAAATTCTACTTCTGAATGCATGTGAATGCAGTGATTGGATGGAAAAAAAGTCTCCTGTGAGAATCTGTGAAATTGCAGGACAAAAAATGCTGCCCTTAAACTTACAATCACTGAAAGAATTAGAAGTTAATCATAGATACCCTCACATGACTTCTCTCTGTCTACCAGTTATGTGTAATCAGCATCCTTCCAGATCATCTGTCTCAGCAGTGTTGCTATTTCCATAATCCTCGCCTTGCCTGGCTGGCTGGATTGAAGTGCAACATCCATTCCATAGCATTTCTGAACAAAATGCATGACCCCAGGTCAGTGGGACCACAGTCTGCTCTGCCATGAGATAACACTGATGATTCCTCTTCTCCTGTCCCCAGGGACCTACGTGATGACGGTGACGGCGAACGACGCGGACGACGGCACGACGGCCAACGGGATGGTGAGGTACCGCATCGTCACCCAAACCCCACAGAGCCCCTCACAGAACATGTTCACCATAAACAGCGAGACAGGGGACATTGTCACTGTGGCTGCTGGACTCGACAGGGAGGTGAGTTTGGAACGGTCTTACAAGGTGGTGTTGGGGGTTGCTGACGTGGAAAGCCCAAACCCTGTCTTTAATCCCAAGCCTCTGAAAGCTTGAGTTGTGGTGTGGAGATCACAGTCTTTGCTTCTGCAGCAACTGTGGGGCATCATGGCTTTGATGTGGTATTTTTGTCTTAATCCATATCAGTCAATGAAACCCTGAGACAATCTCCCAACTCCTGGAGCTGGTATTTTCCTTTCAGAAATTTGTGAAACTCGAAGATGTAGAAAATACTCCCAGAGGTGAAAGGGGATATATAAATGGTCATTTGTCTCCCTTCTGTTGGGGGACAATAAAGTGTAGGCATCTATAGCCCTTTCTAAACCTGTCTTGCCTAGTCTTCACATGTTATCCCTGGAAAAAGGAACACAGCCTGCACTCAGCACACTTTGTGTCCTTGTGTCATTTCCAAACAAGTAAAATGTCTTGCAGTGATTTTGGGTTTGTGTGATGTTCTGCCTTTAGTGCCTCTTCTTTCTGGCATTTTACAATGTGGAGCTTTTCCAAATGCAGAAGAAATTTCACTTTCACTGACAAAAAGTACTCTTTCAGTGTAAACTGTATAGTGTGATTCTCAGAGCTCTGCTTCCTTTGGTAGTGGGTATAGCTCAAGGACAAAGCATTTATACCTCATATATTAAACAAAAATCAATGCAATGTCAGTGGTGGGATGAAGTGAGTGGGGAAGGAGAGGATGGGGTCAATGGGTCTAAAGGGAGAGAACCCCAGAACTTCAGTTCTGTTTTCATTCCCCTTTGGACTGTGCAGGTCATGGAGTGTCACCTGCTCAGTGCCACTGGGGGAGCTCAGTTGACTAAATGTTAGAAAGGATCATTTTTTCATGGAGCAATGACCACAGAGAGTATGGAAAGAAAGACTTGCACAGTCTGAGGCCCTGATTTTATATTCAGGCCGTCCCCAGAGGTCACACGTCCAGTGGGAAGGTTCATTTTGAGAGAGCCCAGTGTGCTGCGTTTCTGGGAGAAGGCGCCAGGAACCAGCTTTGTTCTTCTTTCTCTCCTTTCCTCCCCTGTGACAACGGCAGGGACAGAGCAAGCAGGAGTCCCCATGTGTGGGCCTGGACCTAAACTCTGAGGGGTGAAGCCAGTGTAGATTTTTGCTGTGCCCCTCAGGCCAACAGCACACTTTTAGCCCCACTGCTGAGTGCTACGCCAGGCTCCAGTCAGGAGACATTCTCTGCCAGGGATTGTGCCCGTTTCCTTCCCAGGTCTGGGGCTGCTTTTTTGCTTCAGAGCAGCTCAGGGAGGAATCCCAAAGGCAGCTGCTGAGAGCAGATAAAAGCCCCGGCAGCAGCTCAGCAGCACGTGTGGAGCCCCAGGGCAGCCCCTGGAACATTCGGGATGGGATGGGAATGCTGGCTGGGAATGCTGGCTGGGAACAGTGCAGGGCTCGCCCTCAGCACCGTTTCAGGGCAAGCTGGCCCAGGGGGGACACACTGTGTGAAACAGCTTTCCAAGGAGAAGGTCAGGAGAGCAGAGAGCTCTCCAGGTGTGAAGCCAGGAAGCAGAGCTGGGGGAGCAGGAGGAGCTCCAGCGCCTGCTCCTTCCCACCTGATGTGGCAGACACTGCAAGCACAACCTAGGGCAGATCTGACCTTTCCCTACTCCTTTTATTCCTAGAGCTGGGAAATTGGCTGAATCTTAAGCAGGTAGATTATCCCAGGCAGTGCTGGAGCCTGGGGCAGGCTTGCAGTGGAAGTGGAGAAAGAAGTGCTGGAGAGATGGCTGGCAGCACCTGGGGGGAAAGCAGCAATGTACTTGGAGGAGAAATTGGAATTCTGGCAGGAAGATGCTGATTTTATGGGAATTAAAGCACTATTATTGCCCCCCTGACATCAGCAGGGCCCAGCATTTTAATGGAGGGCTTCATGGGCAGAGAAAGGTCTTTGGTTTATATTCATTTCAGAAACACAGATTGGGATAACCTGGTGGGTGAGAGGTTTTAATCTCAGCAAATCAGCTGAAAAAAGAGGCAGGTAATAATTAAGGGGAAAGGGTAAGGCAGAATAATTGTCTTTTTTTGTGTTTCTCTCATTGCATCTGAAGTACTTTAAAAAGTTGCAGGGGAGCCATGTGCTTCATGTGAGTTCCCCTGTGCACAGCATCCAGGTAGTCACAGCTGGCACAGCCTGTGTGAAAATCTGGTGCTGAGTGTCCCAAGCTGAGTACAAGACTGGGCAAGGGACACTTGGATCGAGGCAGAACAACCAGCTCTGGGCATAATCCTGGGGCTGCCCTGAAGCTATGGGGCATGCTTATTCCCAGCTCTCCCTTCTACTTTCAGGATTATACCTGCAATTGGCAAAACTTTTTGGTTTATTAACATAAAGTTGTATTGCATCTAAATTGAAAATTGTGTTTAAACACCCCCATTACTGTACCACAGATTGTTTTTTTGGTTTTGTTTGTTTTTCCTGAAAACTTGAGGAAGCTATTAGAGGAGGGAAGTTGGGGTTGCTGCTGACATTTCCTTGTCGTTAGGAAAAGGAGACATATTTGGAATGCAGATTTGTGTAAATTAAAATGTTAACAAATCTGACCTATTCAGCTGAAACTACTATAACCAAGATAAATTCCCTGGATACCAGTTATTTCTCAAAATGCTTATTGACACATTTATCATTGCCTGAGATATGATTAAGTTAAGCTGTGGTGATACAGAACCAGGTTTTCAGTCTCCATTGGACCCGTCTCCCTTGCTTCTGCAATGCAAAGCAGGCGTAAAAATAACTTCCAGAGCTATTCCATATCTGAGCGACAGATCCATGTTCCAGATCCAGCATTTGTCTTTCAGAAGGGAGAAAAGTCACTTTGGAACTGGTGTTCCCAGCTCAGCAGTTCTGTTTCCTGCACATTAAATGAGATTTCCTGATGTTCTCAGCATCTCCACTTAAATATTGGTTCTTTGCTGTTTTCCTACATTACCTGCAATCCATGAAAGAATGAACTGGATGAAGTTTTAGCTTGTTTTGTGTCATGAGAAGTGTTTTGTTTGACCTGTGAGAAACCTATTGTAAGACAAAGTCATGTATTTTTGCTGCTGTTTCTAAACCCCCATTTCCACAAACCATGGAGGCAATTAAACATTCAACCTCTCAGATTGTGCTGGTCGCTCCTAAATGTGTCTGACACTGAAGACAGCACACTCAAAAGCCAAAGTATTAAAATGTTGATGGCTTTAAAGTTATCTTACCTGGTTCCCATTAGTCTGGATGTAAATATGGTGACAATGCTCCGTGTCCACTTGCTCATTATGACTGCACTTAATTGAATGGATCCCCAAGGAAGATAAAGTTAATTGGACTGCACTTCATAAAAATTATTAAAGGAAGACAGTTTAGCAACAGCCTGATGTAAGCCTGGATGCCTGAGGGTGAGAAATGCCAAGGGTGGAACAAAGGAACACCTATCCCTTGAACTAAAGGGAAAATAATAGGGATTTAGGGCCATCAGAGGTTCAGAAGTACATTCACACAGCCAGGTTTTGATGAGAAGGTTAAAAGCAGATGCTTGCTGTAATGCAAGAAAATATCAGAGTAACATAGGAAATCTGTAGCTGATTTCATAAAATTAAGAGGAAAGGACCATGTGATGGTGGGAGCACAAAATGCGTGGATTATAGGCTGTGAATGCATGAGATGAATGGGTTGTGTCAAAGTTCAGGGGTAGGAAGGGACCATTGCTGCTGATTTAATTTATGGCAGGCTGCTGCAGAAGTGGGTGGTACTGCAGGAGATGCTGCCCAACTGACGGCTTCATTTAGCAGCACATCTGAATTCCACATTTCACGAGCTGGGGTTTTGTTTTTTTTCCATTGGGAAGAAAATTGCAAGAGGTAAGAAAGGGTCAGCTGGGTCTCAGAAACATTCAGAAAGCAGAACATTCATATTTTTGTTTTCCATCCTGAAAAGTACCATTTGTCTGTATAACCTTGCAAAAGCAACCAGCTCTGTTCCAGGTGTTGCTTTGTTCTTTCCACTCAGCCCAGTGTCCCAGGTGGGATCAAGCCCAGACTGTCAGTCTGGTGGTGCTCCTGGTGCAGTAATTCAAACCCATCACCAATTTTGCTTTCTCTCGTGGCAGAATATTCGTCTCAGTAGCACAGTAAACCTGCACTGGGGGTATAGTATAGGCAATATCATCCTCTGAAGAGCATCCCCTAAATATTTTATGAACACTGACTTTGAGCAAGCAGGAGGGGAAAAAAAAGGGAATGAGAGAAAAGGAGGTGGTTGATCCCAGGCTCTGCTGGCAGGCCAATAAATGTTGAGACATCTCAAATGTCATCCAGGTTTATTTGAGATAATAAGTATTTCAGCACTGCGGTGCTTGTAGTGTAATGTTGCTAACTTTTTGAGATGTCCCTTAGAAAGGAGTCCCTTCCCAGCACAATCATCTGGTGTTGGAGAAATGAAGGCAGTCAGGAGCACTGAGTTCCTTCTTCAGATTTCTGTATGTTTGTATTTCTTTTAAAAGTGATTGGATCTCTGCTGCTGCAAATGCTTTTAAAAATACATGAAATCCGATTCTATGATTACTGCACTTGGCTTTCCAAAAACGTGATGTTGCTGGTCCTTCTCAAGTGAGTGAAAGATAAAAGGGAGAGCCTGCCAACAACTGAGTTAGAGACTTATTTTATTTATGAATGAAATGGCAGGATTTTTGTGGGGAAGAGGAGAAGTTCTTCTTATTAGCAGAGACAGTTGATTTCTTTTCCAACACTCTGGTTTTGGTGCAATTCTGATAGTGCAGAATTTGGAATGTTATGTTAAAGAAAAAAAACAACTGTACACTGCTCCAAACACTGAGATGGGATGTTTTTTTTTTCATCTGCAGTAACTATTTTGGGTACATTTATCTGCAGGTCATTGCAGTAGCTTTTCCAAACCTCCTTGTTCATTCAGATGCTGGCTGGGTAAACAAGGCATTGCCCTGTTACAGGAATGACTTTATCCATTGAGACTGCTGTGAAACATTGCCATAGATAGACATCCACTGGTCTGAGATTACCCAAATACAGTGAGTTTCATCTGGGTTTGTCTCTTCCAGCCAGACAATTATCTAAGTGTAACCAACAGGTAACTCAGGCTGAGCCTGGCTTTCTGTACCAGGAAACCTCCCTCTGACAGTGGAGTCCAGCAGCTTTTGATCCTTCATCCACCCCTGGAATACAGCAAAGGGATTATTCTGTCCTAAATCACCATGGCCCATGGTAGTTATTTCCCTCACTGCATATCAGTGTGATGTTCTGCAAAGCTGCTGCTCCTCTGAGCAGGGCTGGAGGAACATCTGCTGCAGTGTGAGGCTGAGGATCCCACACCCTACGAGGGATAGATGAGTTTACCTGGGCAGATTGTCCCTCCTGTGTGTATGCTGACAGAATACAAAGATCGAGGGAAGGTGACATCTAAATGGCTTGACTGCATCCTGAGAGCTTCTGTTCCCATTTTCCTCAGTCAGATTAGCCCTTCTCCAAGGAGCAGGGAGGAGTAATGCAGAGTTGCTACGAGCATGTCACCTTCTGACAAGCACCATCCAGTATCCACCTTGTTTGCTATTTGTATCTATTACAGGAGTTCTTTAAAGTGAGAGGGATTCTGGTTTTCATGTCCCTTTCATTACTTTTTTCAGAGAAGAACTAAAACAAGGTTGTTAGATGCTGCAGAGTGACGAGTATCTTGCTTTTCAAGATGAACTTCCCATATCACTGCATTAAAACATGTGCAGAAAAATGCCTCCACAGCTGCATTCACAAGAGGAGAACCAGATTGAGGGATTAGTAATTATTTTGCCAGTGAGGCACATCCATTTCTATGAATTTGAACCACAAGTCCTTGTATTTAGCTTCCAGACTTGCAGGCTCCCAAAGTGTTTTCCAGTGACTGAGATGATGAAGGACTGTAACAGATTTCCAGGGTTAAGTGGCTTTTCCACTTCTCACAGCATTCAAATGGTGATTGGGAGTCCTTGTGGAACCTGTCTTCAAGCCAGACATAAACTACTGGAGTCTTAGCAAGGATAAGCAGGTAAAATGCTTCAGCATCCTCTGTCAGACGGTGTTTTACTTGTCCCTCCCAGGCTTGGCCCTAATGTGTGTCTGACATATTAGGAAGCCGTTCCCCTCTGCCACGGAGGAGCAGTTTGCCCCCATGCTGTCACACCACAGGCTCTGCCCTCTCTGTCTGCCTGGCAGCCACGTGCCATCCCAGGGATTTGTGGAGCACAAAGTCACTCTGAGGGATGAAATCCACTCTGTGCACGTCGTTTATCATTGAATACTACATTATCCCTGATACCTTGTAATTTTTCAGGGCCATGTAACGAAAATGTAAATACTGAAGCTTTATGTATTAATATGCCTGAAATCATTACTTAAAGATAAAACTGGTTAAATTATTCAGTTATAAAATTATCCCATTTCCACAGCAGCATATCCTGTCAAAGGAAGAGCTGATTAGCCATAAGCTGAACTTAGCCAGCAGATTTATGCTGGATTCTAGTTTATGTTTCTGCATTGTACATGGGACTGATTTGAGTTTCCTCCATCATTCCAGTGCATTTCATTTTCTCATTACAGACAAGAATGACCTTTTTCAGCAAATTATGGTGAGGAGCACTACCACTCATCAGTGGAGAAGATTCATTTTATTAACCCTGTTTAGTGCTTTGCAAGTGTGTTGTGCACTCAGTGGAGGGCCACTTGCAGTAATTTGAGATACCAGAAGTCAGCAGAGGGGGAGGCCTCAAGTCTGCTCTGAGCACTGTTGGTCCAGCACTGCTTAAGGGATCCCTCATAGCCTTCTGCTGTCGGGTGGCAAAGATGTGAGCAAAGCCTTGTCACAGAAATCTCACCATTTGTTTTTAATAAGAAGGGAATAATGCCAGTGGTTCTGAAGCTTTGTCACAATTCCCAGAAGGAATATGTCTCCCTGTTCGAGCTCCTCAGATTGCAGTGCCTGTGTGTCTTTCTGGTGGGTGCTTTTGGAATGTTCTGTACCTTTTGGTCTTCTGCATGATTGCTGCAACTCTATAAATGAGAAGCTGGCAATCGGTTTTAGAGCTCCTGTGTATGGAAAGGGTTTTTTGATTACTTTTCCTTTAAAAAAGCCTGATGGCTAGATAAACTAGTAAAACTGATAGAGGAAGGGCTCTGAGCCATGGCCTTGGAAGAAAATAGCATGCATAGGAAAGAAAAAAAAAAAAAAAAAAAGCTAGATATAATAGGAGACACTTTTAAAGAATAAAAGAGCTTTCCAAAGAAAGAGGCTGGTATATAGCTTGGAACCTGTGACAGTCATATGAGTAGACAGCAAAACAGCCATGGTATTTATCTCCCCAGAAGGTACACGAGGAGGATGATCAGGACACAGGTGTAATGGGCTGGAGATCATCTGGCTGTATAAACTGAGAGTGTGGTGGCACAGTTTGGCTGTAAGTTTGTGTGAGCTCAGCCTGGCTGTGTGATCTTGCACTTGTCTTGGCCCTGTCCTGTCCTAAGGCCTTTTGTTCCCTATCAGATTACATTTTTAATAAAGAAAATCAAACAGAGCAGCAGGGCTGCTTTTATTGGTCTGGTTGTTGTGTGCAGTTTTTCAGCTCTGGTCGCAGTGCACTGTGTGTCCTTCCTGAAGATGTGCACAGGAGGATGCTCCAGCCTCAGAATTGGACTGTGAATGGAAACCTGCAGCCAGTTTACATCTCCCGTGGAGCCGATTCCACCAAGAGTGAGTCCTGCCCTTTGGCTGAAGTGAGGAGTTTCCTCCCACTCAGGCAGTGTCTGTGACACTATTTATTGCCTGCCAGAGTAGCTCCCTATTTGGTTTTTTAATTCTTTCTCCCATCTGGCTTAAACTTTTTTTATACACCTGGCTTGCTTTTGGTATCACCAGCATTTAGATGCTGGGGCCTCTGGAGGAGGTTGTAGTAGCTCACATGTGGAACTGTAATGACTTTTTATTCATATTTGGGTGAGCTGTTGAAGAGATGTTACCAAATTGAAAAGCTGCATGATTTGGGTTTAACTGGATCTGATCATAGAGTCTGAGCAAGAACAGGGCTGATACCCAACCTAATCAGTTCGCTTCCTTTAAATATGGAAATGTTCAGAGCCTCTCCTATAAGAAAATTCCACATACACTAATAGTCTATAGATCCTTTTCTTTCTTCACACACATTTTAATATGTTCAGAGATTTCTGGTACAGTCTTGTTTCAAGTTGCTCCTGAAATCCCACCTCTGACTACAGTGGGTTGGTTTATACATTATTCAGTAGTAAAATCCCAGCTGAATAGGGAGGAGGGAAAAAAAGTTGAGTATCGGAGTGGAAAGCTCCCCAGGTCCTTAGCATAATCTCTCTGGTTCAGACCTGCATTTCTTTTTCTATTTGAGCTTGTCTTACAGTGGAGAAGAGCATATCATTCCAATTTTAGATAGAAGACTACCTGCCCAGCTCACACAGATTTAAAGTTTTTCTTCTGGTACATCACATACTTTCCAACAGCCCCTTCCCCTCTCTAAAGGGATTATTGTCTAAATCTGCACCAGGTCAAGTGAAATAATTAAACACAAGCTGGCTCCACTAATTAACTTATCCACAGACCATTGTCTGTTATTAGCATTTTAAAGAGAGGCTTTGTTAACTCCTTCTTTCTAGACCTAGCACTACATTTTTAATAACAGTATTCATTCCTATGAGCATCTTTGGCTACATTTTTTTACTTAAATATTATCTTCAACACATTTGCCAGAGCATGAGTGAGTTTATGAGATGTTTCACTTGGCATCAGTGACTTTCCTTAACTCGGCATAAGAAGAAGGCAGCTTGAATGCAAAGGACTGTGACTGTCAGAAGACCAGATACAGAGTCTTGTAATCTGAAATATTCTTAAAATAGAAAGGTCTCAGTGTAAACAGCAGAGAGGCTGCTATGTGCTTTGTAAAGTATAATTTAAATTGTGATGTATCTAGTGTTTTTATAGTATGTGTCATCTGGAACAGTGTCAGGGTCACGGAGTTTGTATTTGCAGAGGATGGAATACTTCCAAAAATACAGACATGTGTGCACAGGGACCAAAATATGGGCGTTTTCTGTTCTGCACCATGAATACTGTCTGCTTCCTTGAGTTCTGTACTAATTAGTATCCAGAAAGGTGTCAGGAGGTGGCTCTTTGAAGGGGAGGACTGTTCTTGTTGGACACTTGCGAGCATTGCTAGGCTGGCTATAAATAATCACAACATCAGGTACCGAGGTTTGGGCTGTTCTCCTTTCACTGCAGCCTGAGAGAGGGCTTGTGGATAAGGCCAGCGAGGGGTCACGTGCAGGCAGGATGGAGCTGTGTGCTATTCTTCCCAGAACTGCACATTAAAGCATCTAGGAGCCTGTAGTAGCAGAGCTGAAGCAGTGAGGCAGTTTGTTCTTTTGTCATGGTAACCTCACCATTTTTCTTCCAATTTTTAGGCTAAATATTTTCCTTTCATTGTTGTTCTATTATTCCAGTTTTTAAAAAATTGGGAAGACTTTGTGTAAGAAATCCTCATTAAATAGAGTACATGTCAGTACAATCATGTTTTATTCAAGCTATTCATTTTTTTCACTTAAAATGCTTTCTGTTCCGAATATCTTTCTAGAAAAATAAATGTGGTTTTCAGTTAAAGTGAACAGGTCACAGAGTGACCTTAAATCTGATGGCTCAAATTGAGAAGGGGAACTAATTGCATAAAAATGCAGTGGCTCATATTATCCAGATGTTCAATAAGTTGGTCCTTCCAGTCTTATTTATACATCTGTCTGAAAAATAAATAGACTGTGGTTTCATATTCATACCGACATGGAATTCTCCTCAGTTTATGGGGAAGAATCTTGTTTTATTGGTTAAAGTTTGGGCAGATGCCCAAAGAGAGGTAAACTGGCCAGACTGATCTCTGCTGCCTGAGGGTGGGAATCGGGATTTGTAAGTCAACAGCAAGTGACTGTTGTAGAAGTGGAAAGCTTTTCTGCCAGGTATTTGCTGTTCTAAAGGGAGGGTTTGATGCCACTGGAGCAGGCACATGTCAGATAAAATGCCTACTTAGGAGGCACTGTGGTCAGTCACCTTCTGAAGGTGAAGTGAAGGTGAATTTCCGAGTGATCAGAAGAGCAGCATCCTCCTCTCCTGAGCTCAGGGCAAACCCTGTGCTTTGGTTGTGGCCGAGCAGAGCTGGCCCAACCACAGAGATCTGCTGTGATTGCAATAACCTACCCTATAGTGTGTGTATTCACTCCCAGGGGAGCCTGTGCTGATGTGAAGTAGTGGATGAGAGGATACTCCACACATTATTCATTCTGGAAGTGGTTTGTTTTGGAGATGTGTATGTTTCTGCAATTATTTTAGCCATTAAACTTCAGCCCTGAAAATGCTTTCATCTTGGCTGATTCCATCTTTTTGTGGCCATGGCAATGCAGAAGAGTGTGATGGGAAATGCATTACTAGATTTCTAAATTATGTGCAGTTCTCTCCTCCTGTATGTTTGATATCAGAAAATGATGTTTGACAGAGAAGGTAATGAGCAGCATTTGCTGGGAAATCAGCAGCTAGATGTGGTTTGAAAGAAAGCATATTTGAGCATAAAGAGACAATCTGGAAGCCTTACCAGTGCTCTGCACTATCAGAAAATCTGCCCTATGGATGAGCAGCAGAGCAGCTTCCACCAGTGAGAGGTGCAGAGGCACTGGGTGCCTTCTTGACTTCAGGGTATCAACCCTTGGCAAAGCAGTTGAGCAAAATACCCTAGAAAAGGAGCCTGCAGGGAAACCTGCAGGACATTGGATGGTTCTTTGGACAGGTGGCCCACCATCAGCTCCTTTGGCCATGGTCACATCTCTGAAAACCCCTAAAGCAGAAAGCAGGAGAATCTCTCAGCACTATCCATCAGATCACAAATTAAAGCATCAGCATTCATTTATGTTTAATTATCCTGATTAAGCAGGAAACGCCCCACTATATTTTCCCCACCCCTCAATTAGGACAAAATATTAATTTTTTTAAATTGTAATTACCAGTTAAGGAAAAAAAAATTCTGGAGAGATTCGATATTTTTGTTTTAATAGCTGCAAAAATGTCACATTGATATTGGTCTTTCTAAATGATGTTTGACATTTTAGAAGATCAATTTTTGTCAAAGCTAGCTCAGACCATTAAAACCATTTTAAAAAGGACTCTTTTGCATTGTAAAAATAAATTCCAAGTGAGGGAGAGCTTTCAAGTGCCCGTCCTTGGGAGCAGTTTCACTCTTAGCATCTCATGATGAAAAACCACTTTGTCATAATATTCTCCACCAGTTTTCATCCTCAGGCCCCTTCAGCTCTCTATATGGTCTCTGCCACTACTGTCATCCAACCATATCAAAATGGGCATTTAGGGATGTTCTTTTGAAAACTAATTCCAGTGTTTGCAGGAAGAGCTGTTAATGTAACTCAGAGTGACCATTGCCTGCAGTATCAGCATCTTCAAAGGCTGACTGACACATTTGAGAAATGGATTTTGTGTTACTCTGCTGACCCCAGACGCTGTGCCCGGGCAGTTCAGAGAGGGGCACAGGCACAGTCCTTTCCATACAACTTCCATAGGGAAGCTAAATTACAGACTTCATATCCAGATGTGCAGGGGAGCGTTCAAGGAAAATGCATCAAAACATCTTGGAAAAACTCATTTAAAGTTACATAAATTACTGTTTGTGTTTTCACATGCAGTTATTTTCAAGTCTAACCAGCTGTATCTGATTGAAGTGGCCCTAAATAAATACATCATTACATAAACACATTTGTTTGGGGATTTTTTCCCAATAAGGTCCAGGCCCTGTTTGCTTCGCAGTGTTGCACAGACTGTGAGAAGGAGGTGTCTGAATTTCAATGGGACATTTTGACACAGAAAATCCCATTCTTAGTATGTTTGGAGTTTCTAAGTCGTATGGTGACAGCTACCTTAAAAGAAGACACAGTAAATAATATGGCACATATTTTGCAGAGAAATTAGAATGCAAGCAGAAAGTCCAAAGAGGTGACCACATTGCATTTCACGTTTTTCAAGCCATTTCGGTACATCAAGGCAATGTCTGGTGCGTGCTGGTGCACTGAGCAGGCATTCTGCTGACAGGCTTCCCAGCAGCATCTTGGGTTGCTGTTTGTTGGGAAGGGATTGGTTTTTGCTATTCTGGGAGAGCCCTTTGTCACCATCCGAGGTGATAACTCTGAGGCCCCACTCTCTCCACCCACGTTATCATCTCACAGATCAGTTACCTGATCAGGGTGATGCTAACCAGAGCCAGGCATTGGTTACTCACTGCTGCAAATCCAGTCCACCAAGGCCAAAAGTCCTTGAGCACCACTGAAGTGCTCTCTAGCAGATCCCCAGGTTTTATAAATGAGGAAATAAACTGAGTGACTCAAGGCGCAGAGATGCTTGTCTGTTCTGTCTCTGTTCCAAACCAGAATAAAACATGAAAGAATAATCGGGAAGACGTGATGGTTTTTATTGAAGAAATAATCAGAGAGTCACTTATCAGAATCTGGAAACCTGCTTTATCCTTGTTGCATTATAAATAAGAATTATATTTGTTCTTGGGAAACAAGCCTGAAGTACACGGCAAGACGTTATTATGAGTGACACACAGGGAGCAACTGAATAAATACTGCCTGTCTGCCCCATTAGGTGGTTTTGTTTCTTATATTTCTCTGATTCTTTTACCAGGAATGAGTTGTTTTATCATTTCAGAGGTGCACTCAGAGGTGAGCCATGATTGTTTTGCTCATGGCTGGGCCTGAACGCCAAGCTGACAGAAGGGAGGATGCCAGACAGGGAGTGTCGTGATGGGGAGGAGGCAGGGGCTGGGGTCTTCAAGTGTGCCAGAGCTGCTCACTGCCCAGGTGGGCTCTCCTGCTGCATGGTTGGCCAGAGGAGCCCATGGTGGTGGGGAGGAAGCAAGAAGAAACAGGGAAAAACAGAAGTGAAAGGGAGAAATATTTGTAGGGATAGAAGATTAAGGAGGGTGGAAGAGAGGAGTTTCCTTTTTCCACTCTTGTAAACTCTTGCAAAGGCTCTGGATTTGAAGGGTTATAGAGAATGCCATTGTAGATGGAACAACACACATAGTGCAGCATCCTCTCCTGATCCAGGCATCTGTCAGAGCTGCAGGCACGAGCTCTTGGAGCTGTGTGTGCCGGTTATGTCTCGCGCTGGGTGATTAGATGTAAAATTACACAGTATCATCCGAACTTGGAACATAAAACCACTTCCATACTCTGTCTTGACTGTTCATAATGTTTCTTGGCAGAAGCTGCTGCAGACACCAGCTTTCAATCCTTCCAAATTAAATGTCAGTTGATGGCAGCACCGTCGTCAGCGGGAGCGTCCTGCTCATCCCACTTCCCCCGGCGCTGGGAGCGGCTCTGCACCTCCTCAGCTGGCTGATGAGCAGCTCAGCTGGGAGCAGTTTCGAAGGAGATCTTTGACTTTCTTTGGCTTCCCAGAGGAATTCATAATTATTTCCTCCTTTATCATGGAGTGCAGCTGGAGGCTTCAGCTCCATTAGAACTGCCCTGGTAATTTCACAGTGTGAAATTTACAGCAAACTAGGGACATTAACGTTAAATAAATTTATGCAACAGCAACCCTCACCCAAGTCATTAAAAGTGTGTGCAGTTTTTAATGAATGCTTCAGCATGGCATTTGATAAGTTTGTTCATTTCTTTTCCCAGTCTGTTAAATATACGTACACACACCCATTCTTCTGCCAGAGGTATCGGTGGAGGCAGGCTGTGGCCTCGGATGTCACCTCCTTGCAAACACTTTACACATGGCTGTAATCCCATCCTCAGTGGAGTGAGGAGAGGCTGTCACTGAGAGCAGATTTGGGGGGAGGGTGTGAGTGTGGGTCTGTGTGCGACTCCAGTAATCCAATTGAACTATGTAGTGATTCTGAATCACGTCTATTTGAAAAGACAGGATATCATAAAGGCTGCTAATATGGTGGAAAATTGTATTAAACTGAGACAAGACAAAGTTGATTATGTGCACAACTAGTGCAGATGTGCCTGGCACTGGTCGTTTATGCATATTGATTGATCTTAAATACAGCAGAGCAGGGGATGGGATGGGGTTTCTATGGTTATTGATTTCGTTTCAGCTCCTTGGGCTGTCATCAGAGGCTCTCAGATCTGACTGCCGTGACCGATACAAGCCCTGATCAGACAGCTTGATAAGAAAGCAGGCATGGGGCTGATGTCCTGGCCAAAGAAAATGTGCTGGGTATGTCCTTTGAGAAGCAGATATTCAGGAACACCCCCACTCTTCAGCTCCATGGAGCTGGAGCATGGAATTCACTGGGAGGCTGCAGCTGGGCTTTTGGGCTGCCTGGCTGGATGTTCCCAGTGTGGGCTGTGCAGGAACAGCCTGGAGAGCTCACGAGGGTCACTTTGCTGCGTGATCTGCTTCACTTCAGTTTGCTGGAAGAGGAGACTTGGTTTCCTAATTGTTTAATTTTGGCTTCTATAAACCTGCTGGAGCAGAGCTGTTGTTTTTCCACTTCTCCCACATTCCAAGCAGTGAAGCTGGAAACAGGAGGTTTTCCTCCTGTTCGTTGGTTGTTTTCTCATTCCTTGGGAGTCTTTATTAAGACACTTCTCTTTAGTGCTGCTCTGCCTGGAGCCACTGACCTCTGCCACCAGGCAGCCTGGCTTCCAAGGGCTGTGTGACTCTGCTGGCATGAGTCATTTAATGCCTTCCAACGGAAAAGAGAGCAGTTTGGATTAGATATTGGGAAAAAATTCTTTATTGTGAGGGTGGGGACGCCCTGGCACAGGTTGCCCAGAGAAGCTGTGGCTTCTCCATCCCTAGAAGTGTGTAAGGTTGGAAGGGGTTTGGAGCAACCTGGGCTAGTGGAAGGTGTCCCTGCCCATGGGACAAGATGAGCTTTAGGGTCCCTTCCAACCCAGGCTGTTCCATAATTCCATGATTCTCTGATCTTTGGCATAGAGCTTGAAAACATGATATGGGAGTCAAATAAGATGCTGGTTTTCTAATAAACAAAGTATTTAAGACTAGAGATAATTATACATCTAGCAGTCACTGAAAAGGTTTGCAGATGTTTGCCCTGGGAATTCCTTAATATTCCAGTCCTGAGGGTTTATATGTATGGGCATCTCCACCCTCCTTGGCTGGGGCCTGAGCTCTGTGCAGGTGAGTTCATGATTATGGTTTAGTTCTGAAAGAGGAATTTGTAAGCACATTGAATTGAGTGCATATAACTTACTTTGATTTATATTTGAGTTGAGGTGAAAGAACTCTATCTGTGATTATGGACATCAAAGACAATATATTGAAATTCAGTTTTATAATGTACACATCATTTATCAAATCTCTGCCCAATGATGCCAACATTTGCTGCACAGAAATACAGCGTGATGTATTACCTGCTTCCCACCAGCTTTCTGAAGGCCAAGGAAGATAAACACAGGATTCTTGTAGAAATGTCAAGTTCAGGCAGGGAAGAGGGACTGAAACAAAAAAACTCCAGTGCAGTTAGCAAAATTTATAAGCAGGGTGAGAATTTCAGGGACCTTACAGTTTTCAAAGGAAACAAGTTTCTTTGTTTCCTGCTCTCACCAAGAGCACAAGCGACCCACCTGCTGCAGGCAGAATGTGTCACCTTTTGCAGAATTTGGCCTGGTTTAGTGCCTGCTCTTGAGATGCTGATGATCTAAAAAGAGCACATTTTTTGCATCTAAAGCAACAGTGATCTGGACTTGGATCCATAACAGCCAGAACTTGCCTAGAATCGGGGAAAAAAAAATCTTAGAAATATGAATTTCAAATTAAAACCAGGAAAAAATAAATAGCAGAAAGCACTTTTATTTCTTGCTGAGCTTCTATTCAGTTCCTGTTTCCTGTGTCGACAGTGTAAGTTATACTTGGGTAAGAAAAAAAAGGAAGCCCACAAACATAATTGCAACCATGTCTAATTAGGCAGAGCTATGTAAATTTAGCGTTTCTACATGATTATAAATGTCAGGAGAGCCTTAGATAAGACATGAGAGTTTTGAGTATCTCTTGTGTACCTAGTCTAAAATGTCCTTATTGCTAATCCTATTCATCTGGAGTTGCTTCCTAATTAGAATATTTATGGGCTAATAAGGAGGTGAACAAGACACTCCAGTTCAGTTCCAAAGGTGAGAGTAGGGATTCATTAGACTCAGCGTCTCTGTTTTGATTGCTGTACAATGTAATTAACATTGTGCTAGACAATCATTTTAGATTTACCTTAACAACAAATGTTTAAGAAGGTTCCTGTTGTTCTGTCTTTGTGCCTTGGTCTGCTGAAACCAAAAGTGGTTATGTCAGCAGCTTTGAGAGATTAGGGGGTTCCTGGATGGTTTTTTTCTTGTTTTATTTTATGAACTGTTTTGACCTCAGTCTGTCAGTTACTGATGTTTCTGAGTTTTGGCCATGCCAGCTAAAAGCGAATCTGGTTTGCATATTTTATGAATTCTTGTTTTATAAATTTTGTATCACTAGGACCTGTTTTATAGGAAATGCTTATTTTGATATTTTGGTGGTTTTTTTCAGAATTTTCACCTGCATGTGTATAGCCAGTGACCTGATATAAAACAGAATATTTAAAGTCAGATAGAGTTTAGCTGGTTTTATGTTCTGCTATGGTGAAAGCACTGTGACTGCCTCATGCTCAGTGTCTGACTCTCTAACTTTTCTTCTGGGAGGTTCTTCCCCACCAGGATCCCCACTGAGCCCAGGCACAGCCCCAGCAGCAGGAAAGGTGTCTCCTGCATGCAGACTGAGAGCCAGGCAGTCCTGAGTCCCACCCCACAGGGTTATAGACCTTACTGACCCACCACTGTGTGAGGATTTGGATGCTTCCTCAGTGGGATCATCCCCTCTCTTCCTCCTTGAAGGAGAGCCCAGTCTTGCCTGAGATGCTCTTTCTCTGAGTCCAAGGGGGAGCTGGGAGGATTGCCAGCCCCAAACCCCTGGGGCATTGCTGCTCAGGAAAGGGAGGCTGAGGGGCAGCTCCTGAGGGATTTTAGAAAGGACAAGACACAGAGTTTCTGTTCTCCCTCCCACAGCTCTCTTTACTTCAAGCCCTGCTTCTGTCTGCAGACCACATCTGAGTTCTGCAAAGCAACATCCATAATAAATACAAATGCTGAATTGTCCCTTTATTTTTGCCAGTGCTGTGGCCAGTCTCAAAGCCTACTCCTTTTTGAGGGCAAGCTGATCAAAGCAAAACCTGGGGGTGGGGCTTGATCTCCACGCTTTATTTTCCATTCCCTACTGAGAAATTATCTGGGTGTCTGAGAAAACACCCATGTTTCATGTTCTGTGGCTTTAAAGGTGTGATCAGAAAAGTTGTTAAGATGTCAAGTCACGTTAGTTCAAGTCTTCTCTGTATAAATTACAGTGAGCTACGGTGATCTCATAAATAATGATAAATATAGCAACATTCTACTGCTGATGGAAATCATTATCAGCTATTATCAACTTTAATTAATATATTCACATTATTCAAATCCAGGTAGAAAATGTTCTTTGGCATCAAGTCTAGAGGAATATGGATTATGGCTTTTGTGCAGCTTGAAAAGCAGCACAGGCAACAGGAAGGCAGGTCTGGGGAAATACTTTGTTTAGACTTAGAGTCCAGCACATTGATTGTTCCATAGATGTCCCCCCTTTTCCATGTTTTTGTGCAAGGGCTGGTACATACCATATTTTCAGGGTTATTTCTCTCCTTGGAGCACTGCTCCTGCACCAGAAGAGCTTTCTGTTGTTTGTGGCATCTCAGTTGTCTCTGTAGCAACCAGGGTAATGTTGGGGAATACACAATTGAAGATGCTGGAGATGAGTACTGGCAGCAAATGTTCTTTAACATGAAAAATAAGCGAAAACAAGCAGAAAATATGGGCTAAATAAACCTCTGCTAGTTCTAAATGGAATGGGTCTCAAAAATTTCCATTAGGACTTAACAGCTCTTTAAATAAATAACCAGTATGTCCCCTTCCATCTGAGGGTTTCCATCTGTTGATTGTGTTTGTCCGCTTTTCTCCCTTTTGGTGAAAATCCCGAGGCCCAGTCCTGCTGCACACCCAGCCCCTGGGTACGGGGCTGAACATTCCCTTCCCTTTGGAAAGGGATCTGAAAAACACCATCAGACAAATGTACCCCACCTGCCATTCCAGGAGCAAACCCATAAAGCCCTGCATCCACAGCTCCTGCTGCCCCTGGAGCTTGTCCAGAGGCCTGTTTGCACCTCTCCAGGAGAGAGGGGAGGGTTTGTTAGAGCAGGAATTCCCTGTCTGTGCACAGTGCTCAGCCTGCCCCATGCAGCCCAGGGCAGAGGGCTTCTGCTTGATGCACACAGGAGAGCAGGTGGGAAAACTGCCTGAAGAGATGCTCCTGCATCCAGCTTATCCCTCTGTGCCCACCCCTGCCCTCTCATCCTGCCAGGAGCCTGGCTCATGGCATCTCTCCACAGGCAGTGCAGAATCTCTGGGATAATTCCTGTCCCTCAGACATGCACCTTCTAATGTTTAGACCAAAGAAGGTGCCAGCTCAGGGTGGTGTTTTCTGTTCCAGACAGAGTGGTGGAAATGGGACCACTGTGGTGTGTGTTGTGTTTTCCATGGGAAAGGCTCCCATCAGTGATTCCATGGGCTAATGGCTTAGTTAGAGACCTTAATGACTCAAAGTAAGGACCTGTTACAGCTGGTGTGAGACAGCACTGTGTTTCTGCTGTCAGATAATACATCTCTAAATCTGGACTGTTCTGACATTTCCTATGAGAAAAAATAAATAAAAAATCCATACAGCTCCCATTAACCAAGAGAGAGGGGTAAACGCTGCCGTTAGTGGGGTGAGATAAAACCTTTTCACTCTGGGACACAAATGTGAGTTCGACTTAGGATAAAATTAAATACATTTATGACCACACATTACTCCCCACAGGGAGTTAATCCATCTCACAAAATTCTTCACACATACTTATCAGAGCCTCCAGCTTCTTCTGGGAGAGACCAAGGACCAGTCCTCGATCCCTTTGCATTAGCCTGAGGAGGATGGTCTCACCACGTCCACAGGGAGCCTGGTGGTACTGCCCTGCTTCTTCCTTACAGTGAAGTTCCTCAGCTTCTGGTTCTACTTTCCCAGCATGGTTTTGTCTGAGAAGTGGAGGAAATACAGCACCACACAGACAACATTTACGTAGTCTAAGTTCATACACCTGAACCTGAGGTGAGCAGCTCCACAGAAACTTAACACTGGACACTGCTGTAGGAGTAGAAGTACTAATTTGCTTTTCCAGAAGTACACATCTCACCAGTATTTTGGAGAGTATTAAACTTAGAATCTCATCAGCTCCTTCTAAATCTCCTACAGGGGTAAGATGTTAAACTAGATTCTGAAGAAAATGCCAGTGCCGTTTTGGGGGTGTTGCCCTTGAGTTGTACAGGCAGCTGAGATTTTGGAGCAGGAACCACAGATGAGATGGTTTCATTTGAATTCCACATCACAACCAAAGCAAAAATAGTTTGTTTTGAGGGAATTCTTTATCCTACAGTGTCCCTTTTCCTTTGTAATTGCCAGAAATTGTCAGTACTGGAATAAGGACTATTGTTTGCAACTAACATAGCCTGAACAAATTCCAGCTCACACATGGTACCCTGAAGTGGGATAAGACACCTCAGGATTATGGCAGGTGATGGGTAGCATGAAGCAGATCCTGTGGATAGTCAAAAGCACTGTAAATCCACACCCCAGCTTGTCTCACAACAACTTTTTTATGCACCTAAATCTTTAGTCTGCAGTTACATTTTTGGACTGGTTCTGTCACTGAGCATAAAGCAATGAATTGCTGCCCAGAACTTGTAGTCAGTTTATTTACAGATGCAAAAGGTTTCTTTTTGGAATAATGCTGCTCAAGGAGCTTGTGCAACTCAGCAAAAGGACTGTCTTGCACATAGAAACTGGTCTGAGCTGAGGGTGGAGGGAAAGGAAGTAACGTTGTGAGGGTGGATTTAATCAATACAGTTTTACTTTTGTGCTTAAAAAAGGCTTAAAACTGCATTCAGCAACTATCCAAATGGATGAATCCCTCTGGAAAAAGTGCCTGAATTCCTCTGCTTGTTCTCCATTTGAGAAACAGGAATAGTTCTCAGCTTGCAGAAGTTGAATGAGTGTAAATTTATCAATATTTATACCTACAAAGAAAATAAAATATGCCGGCATTATTTGTAGCATTTCAGTAAGCTCGTCAGAGCAGCATCATATATGATCAGGTCATGGGTTAACAAGGATTAATTATCTTGGCAGAATTATGCTTTGCAATTTTTCATGTTACTTTTGAGTATTTGATAATGTAGCCTACTAAATTCAGGGTCATTTTGCTTCTTGTATGAAATTCAGCACTCCCCTTCGTAAAGGTTTTTTAAGAGGAAATGTAGCCAGCATTGGAGGGAGCTGAAGTGCTGAAATTCCCTCTTGCAGCTAATAGCCAAGAAAATGCTACATTCCTCCAATTTTGTAACTGCAAGAATTGCATTTCATCACGTAAAGGTGGTTGGCAACTTCTTCTTTCATATCTCGTGGCAATGTGAAGTTAATTCCATATTACAAGAACCTGGGAGGTTGTCAAGGGGATCTCTACAGTGCCAGTTCCTTTATAAATTTCCTATAAATAAATGGAACCTGCTCCTGGTCACCTAAAGGCCTTTGAGACTTTGCAAAGATCCTGCACATCCCTTAGATAGCAAAAAGCACAGAAATTAAATGCTGCTTGATTAAGGCGCTGATCTGGGAAAATTAAATTTTGTCTTTAATTATTGCAGTGGCTCGTGGCTGCTGCTCCATCCTCTTGTCATACAGTCACCAGGAAAGGCCCAAGGTACCCTTCCAAAGGTCTCCCTATACAGCTGAGACAGTTTAGGATTATCAAAAATCCTTCTTGGTCTGCTCCCTTCTCTTTCAAATTAATAAACAGGGCATTTAATTTCACACTCCAAATATCAATGTGCTTTTTGTGGAGCTCTGCTCTGACCGGCCCCTCTCCGGCCCCTGGCATGGACCAGTTTTCCTCTGGATGGCAGTGACTGCTCTCTTTGGATCTCACCTGGATGTCCAGAGACTCTGCTAAGGCAGATCTGATTAAGGCTGACAGGCTCAGTATGGGAAGGGAAACGTCCCTGCAGCAGCTCTTGCAGTGGCACTCTGCCAGCCCAGCGTCTCCATCATTTCATTTATCAGCAGTTTTTCTGTTTGTCATTGTCATTTGTTCCTGTTCCTCACTTGCCCGGTTTTATCTCTTGTCTGAAGCCTTCTGAGCAGGCAGTGTAGTGAGTTGTACTCTCCAAAGCAGAGAGCAGGGTGGTGCAGGGTGGTGAAGCCTCACTGGAGATGGACCATGGCACCCTTCAAAAGGCATCTGCAAAACCTCGGAGTCAGATGCTGGAGTTCAGACCTCACTGTGCTGGTTCTCTGCTTGGGTTTTGGGTGTAATGGAACCCAGAAGTAAAGTCTGCCCAAATATCCTGCAGTCACTTCCTATTGCAAACCCAGGATGGGTCAATACAGCAGTCAGTATTTTCCTGGGATCACAGTTTCTCATTCCCCAAATGCTGTACCCCAGAGAGCAGGGAGTGCTGACCACCACCAGGAAGCCCTGTGGGAAGCCCTGTGCTGTTAATAATGCTCTCTGCAAATAGTTCTTCATTTTGGTGGCCTTTCTTTTGTAAGAGTACACATAACTACCCATTTGTGACTTCACTCAAATCCATTAATACAATGTTTAATGAAAAATCTTGCTTTTCTATTTGTCTAATACAACTAGATACAAACATCAGGATCATTAGCTTGTAAAAAAAGCTGAGATGCCTCCTCCAGAAGAGTATAGCACTTTATCCTCCATTAATCCTAGATCCTGCTCAGTGAGTGATTTGTGCCATTGAAGTAATTGTAGCTGTGTAGCATTTGATAAGTTATCACAAACTTTATTACTGTATTTTGCTCTGGTCCTGAGTGTTTTTTCCATCAGATTCAGTCTGAATTGTAGCCCTTCTACACCAAGGCATAGTGCAACAGTCAAGAACTGAATCAACTGCATGTCTTTATTTTGTGTTGTATCTTTAACATTATTATTATATACAAAATTAGCAAGATCAAATATTGCTCATGTTCAAATACCTTTGTTTGTTGTCATGGGTCAGAATTTCCAGCCAGAAAAAAAAAAATCCTTCCCTCAGACTAGGCTTTCAGTTGATTTTCCCACAGCACTGGAGATCTTTTCCTTTGCACCTGTTTTCATGTAGCCCTTTTCCAAGTCAGGGAAACAAAGCCTTATGCAGGCAGAGCTGGTTTTGACAAAAGCCCCCTTTACTATTTTCAACTTCACAACCAAACTGAATTTCTTTTCCAGAAGCTGTCAATCACATTCTCCCTCAGCAAATCGACACAACATGACCCTTCCCCACTGGGTGAAACAGCTCTTAAGAGAAATACAATAGGGAGCATCTCACATTAATCTCTTCTCTGTTATTTGACTGTTTTCCACTAACCTTTCCTTCTGCCAAATTTAATAAATCAGCTGCTTTTGTGGCCATAACCTGTTCCTTCATTGTTTGGACGTTCCCTTCAATTCACAAGGCACATATGATATGCAGCCAGCAGGGACTTGGCCAAGCTATTTTCTTAAAATAATTCTAAGCAATGAATAACAAATTACTCCAAATGAGTTTATTTTATCCAGACCATAAGGAGTCAACACAGTACAGATGCCTCAGACTTGTGTTGTGCTCCTGACTGCCAATAATTTTAAAATCCAGGATCTTAGTGTTGTACATGCCACATGTATACATGCAGGATTTGACAAAATGGTTTGAATATATTACATTGATTTTATTTTTTTAGTTGCTGCACTGATAGGTTTTAAAAAGCCTCATGTTCCTCAGAATAAAAAGGTCTGGCTGCAGCAGTGTGGAATTTCAAGCTTATCTTCAAAAATGAGACCAAGTATAAATAATGAGCAATATTATGAATATTTATTCACCTACACTGATCCTCCTGATGATCTTTTTAAAGCTTCCAGCCTGACAGAGCTTAAAGAAGAAGGCAGTTATACCTGAATTGTGAAAGGTTTTTCTTCCTCTTTCTAATCAAGCGTGATATACCAGAAAACAAATCAGGTTGATAAAAACAGAAGTCAGGCTTACAAGAAAAACAGCTGTAGCAGCTAAGTGGCTTAAAGCAGAGAAAGTAGGAAAACAGCATGTGGGGCTAATGATGGGTGGTTTTCAGGTTTCAGAATACATTAAGGCATTCTCCCTGTTTATTAAATTGCTCTGGCAGCATTTGACAGCAAAGGTTTTGTGGATTATAAGAGTGCAATGGACATAACTAGGATATTTTTTTTATCCTAAAGCCTGGCCTTTGGGTAATCACCAAGAAGTTACACGCTGTAGGAAGAATTTGCTTTGCACAAGTCCAAAGAAGGTTGTTTTTTACTTTAAAAAAAAAAATGTTTCTGAGATTGTTGTTTACTTTCCCTTCTCTGCCTTGAGATTTTGAGTTTTTTCTGTCTCAGCACTCACTGCTTTTGTCACTGTGTGGCAGAAACCACCTGGAAGCAGCATCAATTTACTGCTGGCATATTTACCAAAGGGCACCTCTCTGCAGCACCAAGTGCCGTGTGACCACAAAGACTTTGAACTATTGCTCATCTCCCTGCCCAGGAAAAGCCAAATGTAATTTCATGGTTTTACAGAAATTGCCTCAGCCAAAAGTTAGAAGGCTTATTATTCCCCAGGTCTGCTTTTAAGTGCTCTTTGTGAGATGTTGTGGAATCTCTGAGGCATAAGGGCTGGGAAGTGTTGATGGGAGCTGGGTCGGAGCTGGTTCCTGTTCTGAGGGATGCAGATGGACACCAGCTCTGTGCCCATGCAGAGGGAAGGGGCTGGAGATGGGGGCTCTGCAGCCTCCCTCATCCCAGTGGCCAAGTGCTTCAGCCAACAAATGCATTTCTGTTCTCACAGTATCACTGTTACATAAGAAAGAGTTTTAATTTCATTTCAAAGTGTTATTTGCAATGTCTTTGACGCATGGAAAAATTAAATCACCTGCTAAAGGTCACTTGGAGTGTATTTGGGAAAATGCTAAAGAAATCCAGGTCTTCCAAGCTGCAGCCTGCAGCCTTAATCACAACCCTCCTCTGTTTTGGCACAGTGGCAGTAGTCAGAATCGAAATACATTATCCAAGATATTCATCACATCTCTTTTTCTTTAATGAAATTTATCTGTAGCTCATGCCAGCTCACTGCCATCCCCTTGCATGGCTGTCACAAACAGGTAATTCAGTCTCCTTATTTCTCTCCCGCTTCCTTGTGGACTAACATCTGTTCTGGAGTTTGGATCACTGAAAAGAGATGCCAATTTGTAGTCATTCTGTGATTCTGATGTTGGTGTTAAATGAGAGAACCATATGAGAAGCTCATTAACTGACAGTCTTTCTAAGCAGAAAAGTTGATATTATCCAAGGACAGAGATACTGTAATAACAGAGTTTCTGACAATAATTTTGATAATAATTATAATAATAGCTTTGAAGTCAGCTCATAGCACCTGAGTAACTTCATTCAAGTTTTGACAAATGCCTCTGCTCAAATATCTGGTAAGAAATGTTGTGGCCTCTGTTGCCCACGCTCTGTAAGTCAAAATCTAGAACAAGTATCAGGTTAGTACCAAACCCTACCTTGCTGTTAACCCTGGACACAGCACACTTCTAAACGTGCTGCTGCCACCAGTGGTGGCCAGCTGGGCTCAGAGCCTGGCAAGCCCTCTGCAAGGTGTGTTTGGGTCACTTTAGGTTTTGGTGGATGTATTTTCCTTGCAGGCCCCTTTCTTTGGGCAAAAGCTGTGGCATTGAAATTCCACGTTTTCCACTGCAGATTGGGTATTGTTTCAAAACCTTGATAGCCCTGTCGATGTCTAATCCCTTAGGGTAAAACTCCAAAAAAAAAAGAAAAAAGTATCTATCTCAGATGAATGTGATTGCAGCATATTGGACTCAAAGCACCTCTGCTCCAGTTAATACAACCTTTCCCATGCACGGTATTGCTGGCACCAGGCATTGTTAAAAGAATCATTAAAATGATCCATCAGGATCCCCAGTCTGTGTTACCATTTCCAGTTATTTATCTGCTGTGGGTAGGTTTTTGTTTCTTTTTTTTTTTTTTCCTCCTTTCTTTCAGATTTTGTTTCAGGGCTTTTTAGTGCTTGGAGTTGCTATTTCTGAGCTTCCCTGTGTATCCCTGACAACTGGCAGATCTCTCTCAGAGCTGAGATGCTCAGTCAATAGCCCAGCTCCTGGAGCTGTTCAGCAGCATCCTGGCACTCACCATGGGATGAGGTGGATGAGCAATTCTGTTTGGTTCACAGACCTTCTGTCTGGGAGGCTCCAGGGAGATGTGGCCAGGATGCTGGAAGGCTTTGGGGATGCCTGCTGGGGTCTGCTCTGTACCTAGTGCAGGAAAGGTTTCCACTTCACCACTTTCCCTGTCTGAATGACACAAGAAAAGGCAGCCCTGGGCAGCAGCCACTGAACTGTTTGGTCTCACACTACTAAAAGGCCAAACAGAGTAGACTCCTGAAAGGCTTTCTGGCGTTCTTTGATGTTGTAACCTCTGTGTGATAAAAAGATCATGTTCGCTTTCTTTCACGTAACTTTTAAAGCCCTTCCTTGTACTTTCATAGGAAAGCTCAGCTCACTGTTGCTGGGTGTTGTACCCACCACCAGAGGCTGTTTTGCTTTCAGAAGCTGCCACACAAAAGAGGAGATAGCTGCTAAAAGCTGGAGCAGGTCTCATTTACACTTACGTGGGAGATTCAACACCCTCCCTGGGAGAAGCTGGAAAAGTTAATGGTGTGTCTGGTGGTTCCTAATGGGTTAAAAGGTATAAATTGTAACACATTAATGTACTGTCATAAAGTGCAGTAGCTTAAGACAGGATGAGTCGTTAAGGTGTGAGATCCCCCAGGTTACAGGTCCCAGGTGCAGAGAGGGAAAGTGTTAAAAAGAAGTTTAATTGCTGGTTGTTAATCAGGCTGCCAGGAGAAACCTGTTAAAGGTGGATGTCAATATAGCTCCAGTTCCAAGTGCAAATCCTGAGCTTGGTTATGGATCTTCGTTTGTATTCAGAAAAAATGGTTTTTGTAGATGAGTGGAGCAGCTCCTCCACACTGGAGGTGTGCATGAAACTGCTGTGGGTGTTGGGACTGAGGCTCTTCCTGACACAGAGGAGTTCTTTGGTATTTGGGGGGTGGCCAGAGGGTCACAGGAAATGCAGGGTCTGACCTGCACATCACAGGCCAGGGTGTCACATCAACACCTTTGCTAGGAAGAAAGGCAGCCTGGTGAGCACAGGGCTGCTCTCAGCAGAGTAAACTGTGCCTTGCTGGACAGGGACAGAGCAGCACTGCCTGAGCCTGGGGCTCTGCCATCACAGGTAGCTCATAAAATCAGATACCCCAGAGGCTTGTGGGGGAGTTTGTTTATTTGTTTTTAAATTGGCTTTCCAGGCTCTGGTACAGTCTTTATTCATGGTGTGTTTGCCATCTCTGGTACCAAAAATGTGAACATCAAGTCTTCACTAGCATGCAAAAAACTGATTTAGAAAACAAATCACAAGAACATCTCATATTCATCTCATCGGTGTTGCAAAATTAAGGGGAGATTAAAAAACACATAGATATAAAGAAGATGTGAGGATAACCACGGGAGAAAATAGAATTCAGAGTTTTCTGTCTCCTTCACCAATAGATTCCTGCTAATACATCCTGGTATCCTTGTTTGCTTTACCAGACGTGGTGCTAAAATTAGCTAGTCATACATTTCTCAGGAAGTAGTAATTAATTGGACAATATTTGTACAGAGCTTTGAAAATGTAGGTCCTAATTTTGCAAACCCTTTGTCCATAATGCAGATTAATTTAATCACATAATTACTGCATTTCTGGACTTTGGTATACACAGCTCCCCATCTTGTGTGTGCTGTATAATAATTGCCTGTGTAAACTGGCAATAGCCACGTTTCTCAAATACTGTGCATGCACATTTGAAAATTGGGATCACAGGTAGCACTCCATTACTAGGACTTGATTTTAAAATACTTTGTTCTTTTCTACTCTGAATATGATTTACTCTTGTTTATACCCTCTCTCAGCAAGACTGTGCTCAGCTCAGCCAGGGATTTGAGCTGGCACTGTCCATGCCAGCCTCTGTCCCAATGGGGAGAGCCACTTGCAATAACTGTAATTTTGTTTGGGGCACCTGGTCCTTTGTGTGTGCCAACAGCATGGGCTGGTCCAGTGATAATGATCAGTGTTAAGCCTTAAACTATTTTCACATGAACATTCCATGGTATTTGGACTGAAAGGGGTTTTCTTCCTTTTCTTTTTAGAAAGTTGTTTGTACACAGAGAATGCTGAGAGATCTGCCTCCTGCTTTAGCTCAATTTGTCATAATTTCTACCTAGGCCAAGGGGATTTAGACCTAATTTAATACATTCTTTAGTAGGTTTTTGCTCACCAGACCCTGTATTAGATTGCTCCAGCATCTCACTCCTTTAGTGGTGAAGGACCTACTAATTTCCAGCCTAAATTTATTCATGGCCAGTTTACACCCATTTGTTCTTGTGTCAACAGTGTCCTTTAGTTTAAATTGCTTCTTTGCCTTCCTAGTGTTTATCCTCCGGATGTTATTTATAGACAGCAATCATATCTGCTATCAGCCTTCATTCTGCTAGACTAAACAAGCCAGGCTCTTCCAGGCTGCTCTCCAGTGATGGGCTCTTCAGTGGTTGGCTCCAGGGGGCTGGGCAGGGAGCACAAGGGCCTGGATTGTGCTCAGCATCCTGATGAGCTCTGGCTGCTTGGCACAGGGAGTCAGGATTGCCAGATGTGCCGTGCTAAGAGCACACAGGGTGTCTGCCAGCAGCCTGGTGGGATGTGGGGAGAGCCCTCCTTCCTTATGTCCAATAAAACAGCTTCCAGGAAAGTTTTATTTTCTTGGAGCTTTGCTGCATTATTCTGTATTTTGTGCTATTAAATCACATCTTTCTATTATCTAGTTGCCCTTCTTCCAAGCTGCCATTCCTCCTGCACTGCTACCTTTTTAACCAAGCCCTTGACTAATTTCCCATTAACCAGCTAAACAAATTTCTTCAACTAATTCCCATCTTCTGGAATTTAGCTGATGTGTTTCTTTGGGGCACTGCATCAGATGACTGACAGAAGAAGAGCAGACAGATTAGATCTGCCACAGTTCCTTTAATTATTCCTTCCTTCATAATTTTTTCCTTCAAAAGTCCTTCTTAGTTTTTAGGTCAGACTAAAAGCTCTGCACTTACCAAGATGAGGTTTTTTCCTTGGCTGAAGTAGAAGCAGCACATTTGCTTTTCTGTAGCATGAAAGTTTGTTAGATTTATTAAAAATACTTACCATGGGACCTCCCACAGGCTTCACTGGGGCTGGGTTTTTAGTCTAGACCCCCTTGAGCCACAGGCTCATTTCTTGAGTTCCACAGCATCACCGTCAGAGCAAACATATAATAAATGTTAGGACCATTTTGATTTACCTCTACGCTGTAGCTTCTGCCCTGTGCTATTTAAAATGTCATTTTTGTAAAGAAAGAGAATGGGAGAATTACTCTGTATGATCAAAATGCCATGGAAAAAATGTCTCTCAGGCTCGGGGGCATGAGGCTGCCTCTTTTTTTTTCAATAGTGGTAACAATAATAATACTATTAGGATAACAAACTGAGATGCCCCTGGAGATGATGTGACAAATTGGAAGGACATGCTTAAATTGAAATTGATTGAATAGTTCAATAAAATCAGCTTAATGCACAAAAGCAAAAAGATTAGCTAGAGAAAAACAAAAAATCAGTAATTTGTTATCTGCTGGGGCCAATCTCACTGGAGATTGAATTAGTTATAAACTAAAACTAGGCAGTTGGAAGGAGAACCCTTATATGCCCACAGTGCTGGAGCCTTTCAGATGGCACTGGGTGTGGATGGCAGCCATGTACCCGAAGGTTTGGCAGATCAGATCTCAGACTTTCCATTTTGTGGACCTTGCAGTGTTGGCTTTGTGGCTGGACTTGATCTTAAAGGTGTTTTCCAACCTAGATGTTTCTATGGTTTCATATATCCGAGTTCTGTACAGCTTCTCACACCATTCTCCATCTCAGAATCCACTTTTGCTCCAAACACAATAGGTCTGTGTTCAGTTGATGAAAAACAGTGCAGCTTTGGGGATGTCTGTAGGATTCCCCCAGCAGCTCACTTGTGGTGTGTACCTGATGGCTGCAGCTGCCTCTGATATCCTGAGCTACCATCCTTCCCTTCTTCCCATCCTTCTACAGCAGCTCTTTGTGGCTGGTACATTGGCACGTTACTAAATTCTGGCCATTTTCCTTCTCTTGTTTTTGTTTTGTTGTTTTTTTTGTTTTGGTTTGGTTTTTGTTTGGTTTTTTGGTTGGTTGGGGTTTTTTTGTTTGTTTTTTGCTTTTGGGGTTTTTTTTTGTTTGTTTTGGTGTTTTTTTGTTTGTTTTTTTATCGTTGTTGTTTGGGGTTTTTTTGGTGTCATGATCAGATCAATGTCTTTCTTTTAAACATCTTTAATTTAGTGTTCTGAATTTGTGCAGGTTTCTGTTTTGTTATTAACACTGTGCTGTGGAGCTTAGTGAACATTTGTTAAATGAAACAACTCTGTTGTAAACCTGGGGTCTGTGAGTACACACACACTCACACGTGTTTTTCTCATTTATGTGAAATCTGATTGCTGCTACTTTTTTAAGTATCCTCCTCACTTCTGTGATTAAAACCTTCTGTGATTTAAACCAAAGTATTTGGCCTGTTAGGAAATACTTCCATCAGCCTCCCAGGTTGTCTATAACAGAGAATTAGGAAGGAAAAGCTAAGTATGGAATAGAAATTATGTTCACTAATAAGGACATTTCAGCCTTGTGCAGTGTTTTACAAATGGAGTAATGAACAGCACCTTCTTGCATGAGGCAAAACAAGGGCTAACAATAGTTTCTCCCTCATGTTTTATTATACAAGATAGGAAGAGATAATGAAAGTGCATTTCCATAATATATTCCAGTTGCAAGGTACTGATGGATCCCTAAGTGTGATGTCTTGTCAATTTAGCAGGTCAATTAAAAGCCCTGGAATCAAGATAAAGCTAAAATGCAGATTTCTTACTCTGGCAATTCAGAAGAATTGAAGAATTGAGCCAATTACAGCACTTCAAGGATGTTTATATGGGAATAAAGAGACCTACTTGACCTAATTCTTGCCCTTTGAAATTTCAGAGGACATTTGACATTTTACACACACTTTTAGCATTGGCACCTTGAAGGAGCAGCCCTGGGTACCTGAGCTGTGTTCTGGGAGTAGTTGGTCTTTCCTTGCATCAAAGTCCCCCCATTTGACTTCCCAAAAAAGCTTTTCCTGCATGAATTCTGCCTTCACTTGGTTTACACACCTTTTGGGCTCTCTGATGTGCCACCTGGAGCTTTCAGGAACAGGCTCATGTTGAGGTCCTGGCAGGGTCCTTCCCTGGTTCTTGTGTATCCCTTTGCCCACATTTCAGGAGAGGAGCTTTCTTTCCTGTCTGCCTGTAAAGTGCTCTGTGAGCACAACACGTAATCAATAGTAAATTGTGCAGATCTAAATGAAAATTTATTGTTGAGGCCAGTTGTGAAGATGAGGAGACTTTCCTTGGTGCAGACAGATATTCCTAAATAAAGAGATGTCCCAGGGAGATGTGTACATATGCAACATCAGATGGCCTCTCCTATTTTATTCAGGTTTATTTTCCAGTTGCATTGACTTACAGCATCCCTTAGAACTTCACTGTGTGATTTTTATGGCTGGCTCTGGGAGCTTTTTCCTTTGAGAGCTGTGTTGTAGGGGGTGCTCAGGATTTTAAATTAGTTCTGCTGAACTGCTGTTTAATGTATTGAATTATTTTTTTCTTCCATACTGGACTTAAATTCTCCTTATTTACCAAGATTGTGTTAAGGATTGAAACATGGAGAGCATTCTAATGCTTTGTGGGCATCAAACTGTGTGAGCAGAACGAGCTGGAAGGCCGCCAGGCAGTGTTGATGTCAATTTTGGGGGTATAATGTTGTTAGCAATGTTTTCAGTGAAAACACATGAACAAAACTTTTACTGGTTTTCAGAAGACAGAAACTAATGTTGCAGAAAATGCTTAAAAGTTAATGGTGATGTCAGCTTCAACCAGGGAATTTTGCCCATAAGACTTTTATTTTCCCATGAGACAGGTGATGTCCACCAATCTATTCAAAAATAACTTCAAAAGCATTGCATAAAATTGTATTGATCTTTTTTTTACTAACATTTTTAATCCAATTAACTTTTTAGTCTGCCTAAAGATCGCACTTGTACATGGAAAATAAACCAAGGCATTTTACAGGGTACCTTTCTGTTTCTCATCTTTTCCTTTTCTTCTTTTTTTTTTTTTTTTCCAGAAAGTTCAGCAGTACATAGTCATTGTTCAAGCAACAGATATGGAAGGAAATCTTAACTATGGTCTCTCAAACACGGCCACAGCCATCATTACAGTGACAGATGTGAATGACAACCCCCCTGAATTCACGACCAGCACAGTGAGTATCGACACACCACAGGGTGATGCATGGACACGGTGTTTGGAATTCATGCATGTTGCTATCTGCTGGCTCTTCAAGCTGCTTGGGCAGATAGGAGGAACTTTGATGGATAGCTGTGGGATAAAGACTTTCAGGGCAGAAAAAGGAAAAAGGGAAAAGACTGATTCATGAAGCAGCAAAACTATTTGATGACCGATTTGGCCAAGGTGCTGAAGGAGCTGAAATAACGTGGGAAACAGCCCATGTCTGATTGCACTAAAGAGGATGCAGTTGTTTCACAGCAATTGGCTGTAGACATATCAGAGTTATTAATACCTATGAGTGAAATCCTGAGCAGTGAGAGATATTTGGGGTTTATAGCTCAGATGTGATTTCAAGAGGGCTGTAAGTACTCTAAATGGTAACAGGTAGCTGGTAAAATTTGTATTTCAGTGTTAGCTCTAACAGATGTATTTGTGTGTGCTGGCAGTAAATGTGTAGACAGTCTTCAGTACGTCTGGTTTTAATCAGTTGAAGATTTTTCTTATATTTTATTAGCACAGTCTTCTTCTTTTCTCACATGTTCCAAGGTATTACTGGAGAGCAAGGGGAAAAAAACAGAGATTGCAAATGACAAACTTTTCGAGCTGGTTAAGGTAAAAATGAAGAATTGGAAGGTGAAATGATGTAGTCTGAAATGTGCATAGTAAATTTAGAAATCACAGAGCAGTGCAGAGGTCTATATGCTAATGAATGAGAAATGCTTGTGTACCTCCTGTCTGTATTCATATGAGGGTCAACAAGGAGCAGTAAGTGATGTATCTTAAATGGACAGCAAATCTTTACAAATACAGAAGGTCTAACTTCTTTGTGCTCAAGTCACTGAACATCCCTGGAGGAATGTTTTTATTATTTATATTATTCTGAATTTCCATTCCATCCCAAAGAGTCTCTAAATATTTATTAGCATTGGACCAAAGTTTCCCCTTAGTTATACTCTTGCAAACTGCAGATATGTCGCAGAACTCAAGGAAGTCATGCAGAGTCCTCCAGTGTATGCCCTTGTGGACCCAGATTGGATTCATGTCAGTTATGGAGTCTGGGTCCTTCCTTCCCATCTCCATCAGGAGCTGGCCTTGGGACTGTGGTATGCTTAATTCCCAAACACTGCCCACATTTCCTAATGAAGTGACGTGGACCTAGCCTCTGAGGAGAAAAAAGGCACTCAGTTCCTCCTGAGTGACAGCAAAATGGGCACCCAACACGTGTTCAGGTCTGGGCACCAGTCCCCAGGCTGTGCTGCTGCTCCAGTGGATGTAAGAGCACACGTGTGCTTTGTGTCCCTCATGGATACTCCAAGCTTTGTGTTGTAAAGTTGTGGTTAAATATCTCCTTCAGTGTGGTACAATTATGAAGAGCCACAAAAATACAGGTCTTGGGCTCTGTGGTCCTTTCTTCTTCCAGGACAGGATTATTCTCTCTGAAGGAGGTTTGTGTCTGTGGGGCCACAGGACCTCACACCACAGCACTGGTGAGTGAGGGGGACTTTATTCTGCCAGGTAAATACTTCTCTGCCCTCCATTTGAGTGAAAAAGGAATGACATCTAGTGGCCATGTCACTTCAGCACAGGTTGTACACATGCCCCAGGCTGTGGGGTCCTTGTCTGCAGGTGCAGGTTGGGAGGTGAGGTTTTGGGGAGCAGGGTGAGCTGGGTCAGGGTTGCTTACATGAGCACATTGGTGCCCTCTGCAGAGCAGCATCCCTCCAGATGTGGTGTATTTTAATGGCTGCCCCAAACACTTCTCAAAGCTGATGGAAGGTGGGATAATGGAAATCTGCTTTCAGGTGAATTCTGAGTATTTAATGTCTTGGTGTGTGTTAAACCTAGAAGGAATAAAAGCCATCAAAAGAATTACCCCCAGAATTGTGTTAAATGGATTAGAAAGTGCTACTTTTCCTCTAAGCAGAGTTGATGTGTACCATTATTTCTCTAATTTCAGTCACCGAAGAAAGAGTTTTGCAAGGGCCAAAGGGCTTTACACAGTGGCACGTGGGACTTCTCTATAAAGAGTTGAAAACCAAGGGTGTTTTACAATAATACTTTCTGATTCTATGGAAACAAATATCTTTGATATACTCTCGGGTATAGCCAGGCTGAATTTCATGTGAGGATGAAAGTATAATATGTTTTTTTCCCCTTACTGGCAGAGTGAACAGCATCAGGCTGATGAGTTTCTTTAAGCCTGAGCTGAATTTCCTCGCTGTCCTCAAGTAGTCTGATCTGCATTTTAACGCCTCTAAAAAAATAGCAAAAATCACTTTCCAGGAAATCTACAGCTCCTCAGAGAGTAAGAAAGCCCATGGTCTCTTTTAAGTCTGCGGACTGTTTGGAGAGATATTGTATATTTTTATTTTAAATAATTGTATTGAGATGCTGCTGTAAAAACAAAAATAGGCTGAATAACTGAAACTGTGTCTTGCTCTTGGCAAGCTGCCAGATGAGAGGAACTCAGGAGCTGTATTCATCCCAGACAGATACGAAGGCCCACCCTATAGTGCTCCTAAATTACCTGTCATTCAGCCAGGGTGGTTTTAGACTTAATCGTTTCTGGATGGGAATGTAGCTCAGGAGGACACTGCACCACGCTGGTGTCACAGCTCATGTATTCAGCAGCAGGAATTAATGTTGCTGTGTAAAATTTAACAACAGGATGGGAGAGAGGAAAACAACCACTGCAGTGGTCGAGAGAGTCAGGGCACGTCTGTAGCTGGGCACAGGGCAGAGGCTGTGTGTGTGGACCATGTGGAAGTTCAGGCACAGGAGTGCCAAAATGACATGTCCAGCAGAGTAGGTGACCTGCAGAGGTGTGTTGGTGAATGGACGTCCAAAATACCTGATGGGCTGGCATCAAAGTGTAGTGCTGGATGAGAAGTGGTAAAAGAGCAATAAAATTACAGAGAAGATCCTTAAAGGTACAAAAATGAAGATACCTCAGTAAAACTCCAAAATGCCTGGGTGCTTCCATGCCAGCTGATGTCAGTGGGTTTCACATCCTTTGGCCCACCACCTGAAAGGCAGGAGAAGAAGCAGCCCCACCTTCTCAAACAAAGGGTGCTGAAATTACATGGGAGGAAGGAAATTGGAGTCTCTGGATGAAACAATTTGGAGCTCAAGTCTGCTCTGAAGTCTAAGGCCAATCCCCATCAGCATGGCCAGTGCTGGTAGTTGTGACCAGTCCTACCTGCATCGAGCTGCAAGGCACTGGAGTACAGCGAGGACAAGGTGCCTCTTCTGGTCCTTTCCAGCTCTTTTTTGTGATGGTGAATGTTTCCTTGATCTGCAGTGCTACCTGTGCCAGGGCTGAGAAGCATCAGAGAGCAGCCAGCAGTGGGGAAGTGTCTCCTGAGAGACACCACAAGAGTGGAGCATCCCCTGAAATGCTGTAAACATCACAGGCAGCTGTTTGGGGCATTTTTAATGATTTATAGCAGGACTGTGACCCAGGGAATAATCTTCTGGCTAGATAAGGGACTTCAGCCTGTCCACAGTGTTGTGTTCTTTCTGTGACATGGTTACTTGCAAAAATAAATGAAGGGAGGCAGCTCTTCCCTCTGCCAAAGAGGAGAGGTAGTGCTGACTCCCCAGTGTGCCCAGCCCACAGGCTCTGGGTCAGATGCCATAGAAAAAGATATTTTAAGCCCCCCATGTCCAACTTTTCCATGGCTCTTTGAGAGTTTTTAGCTGTGCTGATTCAATTCTGTGGAACTTTTGGTGGGTTTTGAATCTGCCAAGTCACCAGCTGTTGTAAAATATCGATATTTTAACTGGATTGTCTTACAAAGGCTCTGCAGGAAGTTCTACTGGAAAACTGGCTCTTTACTGTTGTAAGATAAAGGTATCACTGTGCCCTCCATTATCCAGAGTCCTTGTTACTTATAACAGGGTCATGTCCTCTGACATGTCTTAATTATGGGGAAATTCCTCAGTCTCCCTTCAAATATTTATCTCCTGTGTGTGAGTGAGTTGGGGTTTTTCCATATTAATATAGATCCGTGGCCTCTGGCCAGATGCTCACCTCAGATGCAGGGGGTGCAATGAAATTAGTGTTGGTATTTCAGAGATTAAAAGTCAGCTGACACAGAACAATGCTGGATAGTCTCAGGTGAGGTTTTATGTAAGATTGAAGCATCTTTCTTGCTCACAGAAGGAACACCTTTAATTCCAGTGGAATCTTTAACTCCTCTCAGGCAGGATGCCCTTTCTAGTCTGACCCATGATACTGTTAATAGCCATCCAAGGATTTCCACTTTATCTGAAAAAATGCATAATCAGAGGGGAGGAGAAGTGAAAGAAATCCATGCCTACACTTGACTCATACAAAGTCTATTTTTATCATATTCAATCAGGAACAATCAGGCGCAGAGAGGAGACGCAGATGAATTTGCATGATCAGACTTCTGTGTCTGAAATGTTAATTAAAAGTTATTTTAAATTTGCCTACTGTGCAGAACTTGTTTTTATAGTAGCCCATGTAAGGGAAATATTATTTCACTGGGCTAAAGTGCTCATGATTGCTTGAGCTTGTGGATTCTTGGGAAAACCTGCCTGGCAATCAACCTCTTAAAAAAAAAAAAAAAAAAATTAGAGGGGATGCAGAAAGAAAAGGAAGAAAGAAACTGGGCTATTCAAGTTCTTTAAGCTCCTGAGCCTTAGGAGGTCTTATTTAAAGCTACTTTAAAATTTGCCCTTTGGCACTGCTTTGAGAATCTCCTCTTCCAAGGCTGAATTCTGGTGGAGTCTGTTTTAAAGAGGCAGCTCTAGGACAGCATCCCCTTCCCTGCCTCGCTCGCTAATCCTGACACTGACACCAGTTAGGAACAGCTCCAAAGGTTTAGGACTGGACTATCAGGATGGGTGGGTGCTTCCCAGCTCACAGGGCAGTGGTGGCATTTGCTGGCCTGGGAGAGGCTGCCTGGTCAAAGACTGGCTGAACTCAAGGCAGGATTGCTGGTCTGGAGTAATGTGAATTCAGAGAGCCTGTGCTGGAGCCAGAGGGATGTGTTGGTGGGTGAGGTTAATCTGGTTACAACAAGGACTTGGCTGATCAGTGAAAGAGCAAGTCCTTGTTGCAAGCACATTGGGAAAAGCAGTTCTTTGCAGTTTTTAACTGGCCTATTTAATTAATATTGTCAGACCAGGCACCCCTGGCTGCTGCAGTGGGGTTGAGTTAATGTGGCTCGTGCTGGGCTGGATCAGGCAGCCCTGGAATCTGCAGAGAAGAGCTCAGCGCTTCCTGAACAAAAGAACATGGAGAGAGACTCAAGTTAAAAGGGCTTCTTGGTTTTGGCACCACACTGCCAAACACATCTGACCTTTGTCTGTGCAGGTGTCCTGGTTCCTCGAGTGCTGTGGGAGATGTTAATGAGCCCACTCCAAGAAGTGCTTTGGAATTTGAGAGTGAAGATGTTCTCAGAGCATCCCTGCCATGCTGGTGTTGTCCTTTACCAGAAATAGTTCTTCCTTCTTCCCTTCTGATGTTTCCTTCCCATTTTCTCTCCCCTCTCCCTCATGATTTACCTGTGTACATCATTCTGTGAAGCAGAACAAGCCAAGATCCTCCAACCCCTTCTACTTTTCAGTTTCCCTCCCTGGTTATCTTGCTAACCCTGCTGTGCTCCACACTCCGCTCAGTTTTCACTCTTCTGACCCAATTTGGATACAGTAATCCAGTTACAGTGCCTTGAACAAGGCCACTAGTATTTCCTTTTTCACAGCCATGGTGTAGTTCTCACTTAGCCCTCTGCTCTGTAAACTTGCCAAAATTGTGGAAACAAAGCATACAGGCATAACCCAAAATTGTATTCCCTGTTCTGTATACATTTGTTCTCACATTTGTTGTTTGAGGAGAGAATATAGCTGTGCAGCAACCTGTGCAAGAGCAGCACTGTGAAGAAATATCTGTTGTGAACTGTAAAAATGTGACTTTTTTGCAAGTGGGGTGAATGCTTTGCCTGGGCTCCAGCCCCCCCCTCAGTCAAATGCTGCTGAGCTCCATTTTCAGCAGTGAGTTTCAAAATGGCAAAGTAGCAGGGAAAAACCTTCAGCTTTTCCTTCAGGCTGAGAGATTGTGACTTCCAAGTGACTGGGATGCAAAGATGCAAATAGGTCTGCTTTGGA
Organism: Lanius collurio; assembly: GCA_020086605.1. Classification (NCBI taxonomy): domain Eukaryota; kingdom Metazoa; phylum Chordata; class Aves; order Passeriformes; family Laniidae; genus Lanius; species Lanius collurio. The sequence continues at coordinate 2,240,701 of JACBWW010000027.1, forward strand.
GAAATGATATTTAATGGTTGTAGGAAATCAAAACTGGCATCCACATCAGTCTGCCTTGGGGTTTCCTAAACACATTTATAGGCAGATGTACCCGGAAGCATTCAGAACATGGGAGTGTTATGAGAAATCCCTTTTACATGCATGCTCATGTTTTACAAATTAATCTTACACTGTGGAGGGAGAACCCAGCAGGAGTGGGATGTCACTGGGATTTCCTGCAGACAGAAATTTGCACCGTGATGCCTACAAGGGCTTCCTAAAAAGAAATCTTAAGAGGCTGATCCAAGAAAAACTAGTGAAAGTGGGTAGCTTACTATCTCCCAGGACCTTGGCACATGTCCATCCATCTCCTCCCTCTTCCTAAACCCTGGAAAAGATCAAGGGCTTAAATCCTGAGCCCTGTGTACATGCCAGTGTACAGACTAGAGCTGCATATGTAATGTCCATTCAGATCTCACTGTCCCCATCACTACACCTGTGCCATTCAGAAAGTCTGCAGTGACATTTGAATGTAGATTAGCCCGGATCATACAGCATTTTTAAATCATCAGAACTGTGCCTGTGGCATAATTTAGAGGCAGTTGTCACAAAAGGCAGAAATGAAGTAGATTGCACAGGTCAGAGCTGGAAAGGGGAAAGACCAGGTGCTGTGGTAAGGGAATGTACAGGACTGTGTTGTTTTACAGCTGAAGACAAACCCAGGAGTTCTGTACAGTCCTGCAGACAGGCTTTATTGTTGAAAATCAATTATGCTTTCATGGAAATTCCCAGATGACTGTGTTCACTTGTAATTTTCCAGTCAAAACGAGGCTCAGCCAAACTACCCAGCAAAGCCTGGGCTGTTATAGAGCTGTCATCCTCTAACTGAAATAAATTATTATATTCAAGTGAATCGAATATGCCCAGTAGCATTTGGGTACATGAACATCTACCTAATTCTGTGTGCATTTCCATTAAATATATAGTCAGTGAAGTCTTAAAAACCACAAATCAGTCTAGTTTTCCTAAATCAGACCCCAGTGCTTATAAATTGAAATGGGATTTCTGCCTCTCGTTGCATGTCCCAGGGAAAACCTTTGCCATGAACAATGAATTAGATTAAAGATGTTAGGTTGGGAGGCAGCAGTAACAGAGCACAAGGAGAAACAATCTTCATTCTTCCCATCCTGTTTCAGCCCTGTGCTGAACTCACCACAATAATTCCAGGGGCTTTGCACCTGCAGCCATGCACATTAACCATGGTTAGGAAATTATTTACATCTGGATCTGCCTCTGGAGTCAAACTCACCTTTGGAGATGGATCCCTACCTCGGTGCAAAGCCTGTCTAAGGGAGCTGAGGAAGTGTGAAGCCCACACAGTCTCATTCTGTTAGGGAATGAAGGTGATCCCCAGCTCTAAGTGCAGATTCTGTGGAAGCTCTGTAGCTTTCCCAGGCACAGCATCTCTGAGTGCCTGGAGGCCCTTTCAGTGCAGTGCTGGGGAACACAGGCCACGCTTCCTACTCTCTTGTGGATGCTCAACTTTTGTTCTTTATTGTATCACCTCTTTCATCTAAAATGAAAGATACTTCTCCCTTTATGAGAAAACAATAGTTCCTCATGTCTTAATGAAAAAAGCATCAGCCTCTTCTGTGATGTGTGTTAAGCATTTACACCAGTGTAAAGTATGACAGAAAGGATGAGATACCTTTGAGACTCCTTAGTGTAGTCTGCAAAACAGATAGAGATACGGAGATGTAAATGTAAAAATACATAATATAGATGTGCATATAGCTGGATCCAAAGCACAGATAGATGCTGATACAAGGCAAACAGTCATCAGTCATATCCAAGTCTCTACTCCCAGATAAATTGTGGTTTATATGAATTATTCCATTACATCGTGTGGGTATATATGCATTGATTTAAAAAAAAATGTCATCATCTTGATAGAAGTCTCTTCCTAATAGACCCCATTAATCAAAACCTAAATTTACAGTGCCTTTTGTTTTGTTTATTTCCTTTCAGTACATTCATCTTCAAATTATCACCAAATTAATCATGTACAGAGCTTTAAACTGGCTGCCACGTGGTAAAGCAGTTCTGGTTCCTCTCCATTACACTGAGCATTAGTTATTAAGGCACAGTTCAAGGCTCTGTTTAGCCTGATTCTGCCCTGAACCTAATTGGAATCAGCTAGATTCTTCCTTGTAAATGGGTCAGTAATACAAAAAAGCATCAAATGTAATCTTGAGATTGTGAAATAAAGCAGAGGAAAAGAAAAAAAGGAAGATAATTTTATTTCTCGTCATTGATACCTGCCTGGTGGTTAAAAGAAGGATTAAAATGAGGTCATTAAACTTTCCTTGGAGACAAAACCCAGACCTCAGTGGTAATATGATTAATCAAATATAAAAGTGAAGCTATTCTGAATGAATAACTCATTTTTATAGAATATCTAATTACTGAAATGTCGTCTGCTGCAGAAAAAAAAAGGGGGGGGGAAATTAATTGCAATAACAATTCAAGAAGATAAAGTTTTTCTGAATTAGGTCTACACAAGAAGCTAAATTGAGTTGATTAAGTAATTTTGGTTTCAGGAACACCCTTGATGGAAGTTAGTGGTAATGAATTTTTCAGACCTCAGAGTTTAAAATTGCCAGAGACCAGTGATTAAAAAAAAAAAAGGGAACGATAGTTTCATTACAAATTTCAATTTTCTGTCAAAAAAAAGGAGGGAGTGGGATATAAAAAAAATATTCTATTGGTCTCTCTCAGATTGGACACATGTACTACTTGGTGTAAAATCAAGAATACTACAAGCTCCTCTCCATGCTGGAGAGTGTAATCTCAGTCAGTCGGAGCTGCAGCACCACACTGGAGGCAGAGCCAGGAGGAGCAGCACAGATTCCATGTGCTTCCTGCATATGTTCCACCTGGAGCATTCAGCACGAGGCCCTCCTGTCTCTGCAGTGCTTTCAGCAGCTCTCACTCATGAGGGTGAGTGGCACATCCATCCTCAGCACCGTGAGGGTACGTCACAGTACATGCATCTGACACAGCAACTGATTTCACATTTGGTTTTTCTAACCTGCTGGTTTGCAGGTTTGTGCAGCTAGGTTAATGTTATAATTAATATTATAATTATATCAATGATATAAAGTTTCAATTAATATTGTAATATCATATCATGTTATCAAAGCACAGACAACCTCCTGCCCACGACAGCGCCCGTCAGCCAGCACTCACTGTCCCCCCTTTGTCCTGAGCCCTCTCATTTGCAGCATCTGGCACAGCTATCTCCTGGTTCAATGTCTCATTTAGTGGGGATTTCTCTTCTCCTTCTCCTCCCCTGTTCAATCTGTGCAGGATCTGAAGGGAGAAGCCACAGACCACATCCCCATCCCGTGCTTTCCGTGGAATTGGTTCCAGGCCGGTGTGAGCTGCCTGTGTGCAGGGAGGTGTGGCAGGGACGTGTGCCACTGACAGAAGCTGTGCAGTTAAAGGAAACCTCCGAGGGAAATGCCCTTGTTACTCTGTGCTGCCATGGAAATCGCCCAGGGCTCTGCCACCGGATCCCTGTGGAGGATCAGACGCTGTTCTCATCATCTCTGACACGTCAGTCAGGCTAAAATTTCAAGGAGAAATCAGACATTGATGCTCCTATATCACAAATCTACCCACATTTCTTGTCTGACATTCTTCCACCTGTAGCATTTCCCTCTAATTTGAATGGTTTCTTGTAGATTTTGTGCCTCTTTCTGCTTTTGGTTACATATGAAAGGTTCTAATTCTCCTCCAGACCTGGCCTTGGAGAGCCCAGTTCTGTTCTGTGAGTGCAGGCACCCAGCACCATTCTGGTTAGGCTGGATGTCCACACAGCCATGACATGTCCATGTCTGCCAGGTGTCCCAGGCAAACACCCATTTGTGCTGGATTACTTCATTATCTTAAAAGTCCACAGCATCTCAGGCACTGGTGTGAGGCTGAGAAATTTAAATACATTCTGTAACTCCATTATTGCAAGGCACTGAAATAAATCTCCTCCTGAGGTTTGCTAACTTCCTTGAGCCAGCAGGTTTTTAATTCTTCAGTATTCTGTTGCCTTAAAAACAGTTGCTTCTGAGGGCTATCATTTTAAGAGGATATATATCTGGAATTTCATTAAGTACATTTCACTGATGAAATTTTTAGTGACATGCTGGAGGGGGAAAAAAGAGAGATTTAGCAAAGGGTTTGGGAATGCTGTGAGTGAGTTTTCTCTTATCAAATCTTTCTGACTGTCCAGGATGTCTCAGAACTTCCCAGTTGTAGAAAAAAGGGTCACAACACAGAGAACAGCCAGTTAAAATCACAGAATGAAAAGTTTTGCAAAGTTTTCTTGAGCATGGTAGAGTTTTTCATACTGCTCAGCATAGTGCAATAACAGCTTTTAATTGCTAAAAAATAAAAAAGGAGAAATAATATTGTTTTCTTTCCTAAATTTGGAAATATAGAGTGACTCCCTGTTTTCTTTGACCCAACATCCTGCATTTCTCACTGCATTTCTCTGCTCCGTCCCACAGGAAATGTTGAAAACAAAATTTCAGCGAGAAGTCTCTTTTTCATGGCAAGGCTGATTAATTATACAGCCTTTAATTTAGTCTTTTCTGTGCTCTGAGTTACTGTAAACAAGCAGGCATTTCTCTGGAATGCCAGATTCTCACCTAGGTGAGGTGGCAGGGAGTTGGACTCAGTGACATTTAAAGGACCTTTCCAACACAAACCATTCTGTAATTCTGAGATTTTAGGGACTCCATCCTTTGCTGTAGAAACCCTGGCACAAATCTCCTGCGAGTGTAAGATCTCACCCCACTGGCAGACATTGCCATTATATTTTAAGCATCAGTAAGAACATAAAAAAATGACCATTGTGGGACCAGTGCAGGAGATCGATCCCATCTTTAAACCACTGAATAAACCACACTTTTAGAATAAAACACCTGCTTCAGTGGATTTCCCCTACAAGAGTGTTCTGGCCAGTCAGAAACCCTTTTTATGGCCAGACTAGAGGGTCTTCCAGTGCCTCATGATGGAGTTCCAATCTACTCATTGAAAAAAAAAATGCAAAAACCCCTTGTGTGCTAATTCTGAGACTAATCTGGAAATAGCAGAGATTTCAATTGCAGTGCAGAGGAGATTTGAGCAAGAGTCAGTGTGCAGAAGGGCTGAGCTGTGCTGCCCAGGAAACTTGTTAAAAATCTCAATACCAGGATTATAGCATATGTAAAAAATCAGTTTCAGTACTCTCCAAATTCTTCCTTTCCCAAATACCCATCTTGAGATCCCAGAGGCACATGAGCAGCTTTTATACGCCTTAAAATATGAAAAAAAAATTAAATTAAAAACTCATTATGAGGGATGGGCAGTTAATAAGAAAATCCTAAACCAGATTTATCAGCTTAGGGCCCTTCCTTATGAAGCTTTATTACAGGTGCCTGGATTGAAACATCCACTTCTAGACACATTTCACCGAGAAATACAGAGACAGACCTGTGCAATACATTTTGCTTGCTTAGGAGCTGAGCTCTCTCACACAACTTTTGCTGCTCTGGCTTACATGTAAATCAGGAAAAACTTGTTTTCAAAGTGTTGTTCAAAGCAGTGTGGTTATTTGCTGCTTTGCAGTTGGCAGAAGGAGAAGGAAATGCGAGGATTGAAGTGCCAACAAATGAATTAATTGCATCCTCTTTTTAGGGAGCTGGTTATTTTAGAGAGTAAAAGTAGATTGGAAAGCTGCCCCGTGCTGTGCTGGGGGATGCAGGGGGCACTGCTTTGGCAGTTTGAGGTCAGGGCATCCAGAGCTGTGGTGGTTTGGTTTGAGGTGGTGGAGCTTCCCAGCTGGTTGTTCTTTTGCCCTGTTTTTCCCCATCCCACACAAACCTGTTTGGGTTCCCCAGTGGAACTCAGAGCCTGGGAAGAGCCATGCTGGGATCCAGCTCATCCCAGTTCCCCACCAGCCTTCCCAGTTGGGAGCTTTTCCATCCCAGCAGCTCAGCAAGGATCACAGGGCTCTGTGGCAATGCACTGGGGAGATCGATAGGTTAATCCAGGCTGACCTAATGGATTTATCAAGTTACACATGAATTAATGATGTTCTCAGGATTCTGCCCCAGCGCAGGGCACGGCTCCAGCCCCTTCTGCAGCTGCCTCAGGAGACAGGCAAGTCACTTTAGCCTTTGGTTCTGCAGCTGAAGGCAAGCATAGGGCTGTCAAGCACTGTAAAGCCATGATGTATCTGTGCAAAAAGGTTCTCTTACATAAATGTATGTATATAAGGGTTGGTTGTTTTTTTTTTTTTAAGAATGAGGCTTTGTAGGCAGTTCCAGCTGTTTTAAAGTCTATGTCTCTATTTAAAAGAGAGCATTACTAATTGTACCTGACAATCAAATAATCTGCAGAAAAGTATCAGCCGCCTTTTCCTGCTGTTCATTCCGTAGGCAAGAAACAAAGGTATGTTAGACAAGAGAGCAAATGAAATGTTCAAAGGATCCTTGTCTAAAACTGGAAAATAAAGGGCTGTGCTATCAGATCAGAATTTTAATGTATATTGTTTCCACTGGCTCCTGACATAAAATCATTCCTTGTTGGGTATAACCATTGTTAAAGGTCACTGTTGCAAAGGCTACATCATTTAGACGAGATGAGATCCCATTTTGGATAAATTCACAATTTTAGTTCCTAACAAGGAGATAGTATCAGGATTTGAATGTACAAGAGTGTCGGTTTACGGATTAAAGGCTTTTGTGTTCTGGAAACCTCACTATGCCAGATTTCATGAGTTTCAGTGAGATGTGCAAGTCCCCAAAGTCAAGCAGGTTGATTAAAGTGGTTCTTTATAGCCTTTGAAATAGAGATAAAGTACGACTTTCCTACACAGGGTTAATGTAGAATTTTTTTTTTTTCCTTGACAAGGCTATATGCCATCCAAGGACATAATTTTAATCTCTTTTTAAACCTTTCATATGAACATTGTAAAAAGCTCCTTTGTGTTGTAATGCATTTTTATAAAATATCTACATTTCTATGCAAACTTCAAACCTCATTTCTTAAGATATATTTATTTGGAAATGGTTATCTTGGCAGCAGAATGGTGTCTTGTGTCATCATTTCTGCGGCATCTTTTTCATACTATCAAAAGAATGTAACATCTGATAATGAAAAAAAAATTAGTGCTCTTTGTTAGACATGCAAACTACTTTTTTTTTTTTTTTTAATATCCTTTTACTATTATGTGCTCTGAACTCCTGGCAAATACTCAAAGAGTCTTTGAACCAAGGGGAAACCTACACGTTCCTTCCTCACACCAGAGTCTGAAGTGAGAGGATTTTCTTTTGCTGCTTCTGAAAGAGAGGGTATTGCTTTATTCTCCTCTGCTCCAGCTTTGTCTTCACATTCAAAGAGTAAAACTTGTGTATTGATCCAGAATTAGTCATTACTTGAGATTTTGAAAAAATAACACCAGCAAAGACAAAGTGTAGAGCCAGTGGCTGTCACCTGTGGCAGGAGCACAGCAGAGATTGTCTGTGCTCCAGCCTGGGATCAGCTTCAGAAGTGCCAAACTTTAAGCCTTGCTGTTGTTTTTCAAACTTGCCCAAAGAAAAAGAAACCAGCACACGGACACCACACTGAGCATCACTCAGACTTCCTGCACAAAATCCCTGTGAGCAGGTGGGTGCCTTGTCTGCACCACACCATGCACAGAGCTGCTGTGGACAAAGGCAAAACTTCCAAAACATCTTTTCAAAGTGAGCTCCCTGTTATGCTCTTCCTTGAGTGGGCTGGGCAAGGCTGGCTCCTGCCTGACCACCACAAGGCAGTGCCTGCAGCCTGGGCAGTTCCTTGTGAAGGAGCACCATGACAGCTGGGTGTGAATGCTACATGGAGGTTCTGTGGATCCACGTGGATGTGAAGCTGAGGCAGGGATGCTGCAGTGCAGGGGGTATTGTGGTCATGAGCCTGGAAAAGCAACAGCCAAGAGGTTTATGGAGGGGCTGCTGGCTGGTGCAATGCAGAGCAGCCTCAAAAAGGAGCGAGGACATCGGTGCTCATCACTCGAGACCTCACTGGAGTGAGTTGTTCAATAAAACCAGAAATGAGCATCTCAAAGCCTGACTTGCAAAATAAGGCTGACTTTACAGGGGTTTTGTGGGGATTTGAGCCAGCTCATGGTCTCCTTTGCACACAGTGGAGGGAGAACCTGGCAGTCAGTCCCTGTGTGACTGTCACAGCAGCCGAGAGCTGGGGCTGAGCTGGGCGGCACAGAGGGGCTGGGAGAGCTCACAGCCCCAGCAGAGCCATCCCTACAGCAAACAATATTGGAAATTAAAGGTCACAGAATTGATAGTAAGGCTTAAGAAAACAGCAATTAGTCTGCTAGGAAGAAAAGCTAAATTACCAGTAGTAGGAATAGAGGTGGGGGGAAAGAGTGTTATTGATCTAAATATCAAGTTGGCAGAAACGCAGAGTACAATCTAGAGGTTTTTTACACCTCTGGGCTTATTCAACCCCCACAATAAAAAATGCAGGCCTATAAAGATGGAATAAGAAGCAATCAATTAGGATGGCATTTGCTTGTTTCCGTGCTGCAGTTGGGCAGGCACATCACAATTAATGATTTATTAGGGGATTTTCATCTTTTTTTTTTTTTTTCTCCATTTTACACAGATTGCTGCAATCAGACCACAGTTGTTTATTAATTTGCCTGCTTTTCAAGCATCTTTGTTAGATATCATGCAGGAAAGGTAAACCCTTGCCTGGGATGCCAGCACAGAGTTGGGTGGATGCCCTGAAGCTTGAGGAGCTGCGGGTTTTATTCAGGCTGGGTGCCAGCACATTGATTGTCCCACAGCTTGCGTGGGCCAGTGGAGCCCCCTGAGTGCTGGGATCTCTGGCTGCACATCACCTCATCTCTTGGCAACAGGAACTGGAGAGGGATGGGACTCCCCACCACCACATGCACTCACTCTCATTTAGGTTTCTCCCAGCCTCAGGGACCCAGAGAGAAAATTCAGCACTTTGCAGCAGCCATAGCTGTCAGGGGAAGGGCTCAGAGTCTAGCAAGAGGACTGAGATGCCCTTATTCTTCTGTGTTAATCCATAGCTATAGGTCATGAAACACTACTTCTCCAGGCAATTCAGCCTTCATAAACCACTGCTGCCAGGAGCAAGTGTTGTGTCATCATTAGTGCATCTTGGAGACAGCAGAAGGATCTTTCCTGCAGACATTCATGTGAACAAGTCTCTGCCTTCACAGCTTTTTAGCAAAACCAGCCAGGGAAAAAAGTAAGAACATTGGAAAAAAAGGAACTCCCTTTCGAAGGAAGCCTGAATAATTATCTTTGTGTTCATCTGTCTCAATCCCACACCTCCCTAGGAGTGGCTGCAGTAGCTAATTGGTTTTACTCGGCTGTGCATGGCTTCACTGCCTAGATTCCAGATTTATTGCAAAGTCAAGTCATGGTGTGAATTCATCATTTGTCCCCCCCATCAATCCCTTTCTCCTCCAGAATGATATTTGTCTGCTTGTTTATGTGCTGTCAGGTCCAAATGAGATGAAAGACAAATGCCAGGATTAACCAATTTTAGTACCAGCCCAGAAATCAGAATGAATTATTTCCTTTTCATCAAGGCATGATTTCGTAGAGGCCAGCTCCAGAGGAGTGGGAGAAGGAATTTTGCCAGCACAGGCTTTTATGGGAGGGGAAGAAAAAAAGACCCTACAGAATTTAAGGATTTAAGAACATGCCACTTTCAGAAGGAATCCTTATCTGTGAAGGGGAGCAAAGTGTGTAACCATCAGCCATAGAAATCTGTGTCTTTAAAAAAGCACTCTGGAAGTAAAGGGCTTCAAATGCAACAGTTAAAAGGCAAGCTAAATGAAATACAGGGGAATATGAGTAAATGCTACAGGTATAGGTCAAGCACTGCTTTATCAATCTTGTGTTTACTCCAGCAGCTCCTCCGTTGCCCATTGTTTTACCTTGTTTGAATAGATATGCTTCTCTTTATTTGAAAATCAATTGTAATCTTATGAAAGAGAACTTAGAGCAGAGGGAATGCTGGAAAGCAGCATAGTGAAAGATGTTCATTATCCTGAATTACTCCAGGGTAGGGAGGGAATGACATTAAAGAAGTGTGGGTAGCTTTGAGCTGCCATCTTTCCTTTAGCAGGTGTAATTTAATGTCATTACTTAATTTTATTAAAGGTAAAGACAATTGTGGACAATACACATTACAGCATTTACCTATAATAATGATAGTGGGGGAGTGTGAGAGGGAGGAAAGGCAGACTCCAGTTTGAATTCCCAGTAGCTGATGATCTGTAGCTGATGAAAATTATTCTTTTCTTCATGGCACATCTCTCCAAGATTTGCTTCTTACCCTGAATAGCTTTGGATGGCTCCTTTGATTCTAGTGAAGGTGCTCTGTTCTCATCAGAAAAACACTTTGCTGCATAGGCACAGTAGGCAATAGCCACTCTCAGTGCTGCTTAGAACTGATAATTTCCTAACTGGACCTAACAGAGGTCAACAACAAGTGGATGAACTCCTGGATTGCCCAGGATGGGCTGAGCACTGTGGTATTTACCTCAGTGGCAAAGCTTTATAGGCTGCTGTGATCCTCCTCCGGGTTTTGTATTGGCATGTGCTTGTGTATTTATAATTTTTCACATAACATCATATTTTAAAATGGGTAAGCTCTGTCACTGTGGGCTGAAAACAGATGTGGTAGCTGTTGGAAGAGCTGCTATAAAAACCATTATGTGGGACTTCCATGTAACCCAAATTCATTGTCAGCCCCTGGGTTGTGACTTGCTAAAGGTGTTCAGGGATCACATAGGATTGGCCCTCTTAAATGGGTTAAATACAGCTGATGGTTTGTTCTTGATGACTTAATTCTGTTTGGTTCTGCAGGGCATAAGCCTGGGAGTGACAGACAAAAATCTGTGGTCCTGGGTTGAAGATCTGAGATGGTTTCAGGGAGTGTTTAACTCCTTTGGAATTACAATATGATACCTTGTTGTCAGCAGTGCAGCCCAAGAGAGGCTGGGGGCTCATGAGCTTGTCACTGCTGCTGTGCCATACAACATTAATTTAGTGTAATGGGCAATAACTAGTGTGGATTTAGGAAGAGATCATCCTGTTTAACTAATCTCCTTCAGTTCAGACAAGGGTGATAGTAGAGTGTACATATGACATAATCTAATGGATTTTTCAAGAGGCTTTTGATAAATTTCCATATATTTCCCTTGCTTAAGCTGTGTGCTGCAGAGACTACAAATTGGGTAAGAGAATGAGTAAAGAAAAAGTGAAATCAGGGGAAATAAAGAGCAAAGAAGAGCTGTAGCATGCAGTGGAATAAGAATTATCCTTCAGCTTCCCACTGTTCTTCCCCACCACTCAGCATGGCTGGAAAGAGATGCCATCTGCATTCACTAATGAAAACTTGTTTAGGACAGGTGCATAGCAGAAAAGAGGGCAAGATGCCATTCAGGATACCACTAAAGGGCAAATTTAAATCTACATTAGCATAAGGCAGGTTGAATATTTTTGCTGTCAGCAGTGAAATAATATATACTAAATTTAAGCATCTGTAACGGAGAGATGCCAAAGGATGGGGATGGGTTAGGAGGGGAAACGGACTCTTGTGCTAACAAAGGAATGATTTATTATCATTTACACAACCTGGCATTTGTGCACACCAAAGACCAGATTTTAGAAGTGCTCTGCTCCTGCAGTTTGGGGCCAGGATTTCAGTTGCAGACACCAAGCCAGCCGCTCCCAGCATTTCCCCAGTGTTTAATTTGCCATATGTCACTCAGAGTGTTGATTTGCAAGTGCTGCTAATAGGCAATGCGGAGACATGAGGACAGTTGAAAATTTGGGAATGTGTCTTACTGGCAGCTTCTGAGCTCCAAACACTGGAAGTATTCACAGGCCAGGATCCCTGATCAGCCATGTGATAAATCAGGGACTGGAAAGTAGAAAAGAATGCAGTTAATGTGTCAGGATGTGCCTGAACGGGACATGCTCCATGGAAATCAGTCCTAAATGAGAGAATTAAGCACCAGGAAAGGCTGTGGCAAAATCACAAGGAACACTTCAAATAATGAGACAGAATCAAATCAACGGCAAGAAAGAAATAAAATGAAGTAAAATCACTGAAGAAGCAATAAAATGGCATCACTGAAATCTGAGTGAGGCAAAATACCTTGGGATAAATGGAGATAGTCATCCTAAAAAATTTAGACATTTTATTCTGCCATTTTCCCATGCTGTTGACAATTAACTCTCTGGTTGCTGTAACTGAGCAAGAATATCAGGAATGATTTTCGTTGGTTTCCTTGGAGCATTTGCTGAATTTTGTGCAGCAGCTGTGTGATAGTGGGTTTGTTCTCCTTTGGGCTGAGAGGGGAAGTAAGGCTTTGTGAAAATACCCAAAGGAGAAAAATAGGAAAATCAGAATTTAGAAAGAGATGTGTTGCTCATTACAAATAACTCCATGGTCCTCTTAATGGGACTGGTTTCCCAGTGGGCATGGTGATGGAAGGGAGAGGGGAGGGAGATGTGAGGATGGACAGGAAGCTCCACACCGTGACCACTCCTGTCTTTCTCCTGCAGTATTCAGGAGAAGTGCCTGAGAACAGAGTGGAGGTTGTGGTGGCCAACCTGACAGTGATGGACCGGGACCAGCCCCACTCTCCCAACTGGAATGCCATCTACCGCATCATCAGCGGGGACCCCTCCGGCCACTTCACCATCCGCACGGACCCCGTCACCAACGAGGGCATGGTCACCGTGGTGAAGGTAAGGGGGAGGCCAAAGCACACCCTGTTTGTCAGCCTTACAGCTGCAGGGATTGCCAGGAGCCTGCAGTGCTTTCATGCCTTCTCTGCCTGGAAATACTGGGATCTGTTGTTTCCTGTCTCTCTCCATGCAGGAGTCCTGAATGCTCTCAGCTCCAGCATATGGCACTGGTTCTGGGTTTCCCTGCTCAGCCCAGCCCACCATGAGCTTTTGGAAAGCCTCATATGCTGAAGGGATTCCCAGCACCTGAGCCTGACCTCCACCTCCTGCATCTCCTTGGCTCTTTGAGCTCTGTAAGAGGGAACAGGACTGGACTGGACAGCCCTGCCCTTCTTGAGCCAGAAAAGCCCCTGTTTTCTGTGAATCAGGGGCAATGTTTCACAGTCAAGTGATCCTCTGTGAAAGCAGGGAGTGCAGGAGAGATCTCAGGAGGAGTGAATTTTCTCGTAACAGAAGGAAAGGAAATTTTCTCTTTGATTGAGTTGTTTGGCAGGAAAACTGCTGGAGAAATTTTGCTTTTATAAGGAAATTAAGCAATATAAGGTATTAAGCAATAAACACACCAAGTGGGACAGATCCTCATTTCAGGACAGCTCCACTCAAGTGAAAGAAAGCCACACTGCAGGTTGGATCAGCTGAGGATCTTGCCTAAAGACTCCAAGAAATCAGACTGTAAATATCCACCATCCTGTCTTCCCTCCATGTGCTGGGGGAGCTGGAAGCCTCAAGATACCCACAGCAGGTATCAAATTGTGTTTCCTTCCTTACCTCCGAAGAACATGGCTTTATCTTCATTGGACCATTCACTTCTTTTTCAGTTTTGAGGCCAGTGAGTGTTTCTGCAGTCATTACACACAGCCAGGACATCACTGGATGCCTTCAGCATTCACCAAAGCTCTTCCCTGATAAGATGCCTGTGGATACTCCCTCTGACTACAAAAAACAGCGAAGACATCACACATAGGCTGTTGAGATGTGTAGGAGCTGCACAACACACACCATGCACTGCACATGGGAAGGATTAATACCTGCTGAGGTGGATAAAGCCAGCACCTTCTGCTAAGTCTGGCCTTCCCTTACAAAAAGTTTTAATCAACAACATAAGTAGAAATACTAATGTTTAAAGAGCAGCATGATTGGAGAATAGCTGTGTGCTGATCCCTGTTTGCTTGTTATTATCTAAACAAGTTGCAGTCATTCCTAATGTGCACAGTTTGGGTCTTAGGAAAAATGACATCAGTGAAATGGCAGTGAGGTCACGCTGGCAGGAATGTGTGAGCCTGTCCTGTTCCCTGACCCTTGTGCTATGTGTGTGTGTCTGCAGATGCTGCTCTGCTGAAACTTCAAGGGAGACATCATCCTACCTGCCAGATGGTGTTTCAGCAGGGTCCTCTTATTTATCACTTTTTATTGCTCTGTGATGATGGTTGACAGCCTTACCTGGTGCAACATTATGAAAGCTCTTCAAGCTTAGACATGTGTATATGGTTGCATATATGTGTGTAAGTACACACGTGTCCATATCTGTATATTTTCTGCTTAAACAGAAAATATTCAACTAAGTGCAAAAATTTAACTCCCACTGACATCAGCAGGCAGTCTGAAATCGAAATGCCAATGTTTCACAAGCAGGGGAGGACCCCTTATTCTTAATCTCGCAATGTCAGGACTGTAGTTTAAAGGCACATCAAAGTGAACAACAGGGGATTTGCATGATCAACACTTCAGCACAAGGACTTGTGCATAATGAACCATCCCTGATTCACAACTTGCAGGCAAAAAGCAGGGCAGATTTGTCAAGACACCATTGATGCTGGTGTTGACTTTCCACTGCTGTGTAACCCACAGTGATCACAAAGCAGAGAACCACATGAAAATCCAGTCTCATCAAGCTGAGCCCAGAGCTTGAAATTGCACTGGATGTCTTCAGTACATCCCCTCACCTGATCCCCCTGGGCACCAGGGTTCCCTACCCTTATCAGGCTGGGAGGCTTTTTGGTGTATTTGCAGCAAGGAGAATGAGTGAAATTGCTTGTGATTAAATTTTCATGGTGAAGAAGGGAAGACTCTTAGGATTCCACCTTCTTCTTTGAAATATTTCGTTCTCTGTTAATAAGTGAATATGCTTAAAGATTTGGGGGATGTACTCTCATCAGACTGGGTGGCCAGTCAGAGCTTGTTCTTTTGCAGTGTGGGAGCAGTCTCTTTCTGGTTTGATCAGTGATGTGGGTTGAAAACACAGGTAAAAAATTAGGTCAAGTAATGAACCATTTATTTACAGACCCTACATGGCTGGATTTTCACGTGGCTCTTCAAAGCCACTTATACGTAACTCCTGCTGCATGCAAAGGAGTCACAGCAACAGCACCGGGAGTGGGGCCCTGTGTAGAATCCCACCACTTCACCAGCATTTTAGGGGCCTGAAATGGAGGGCAAGAAATCCCTCCAAACCGGATTTCCCTTTGGAGTTCAGATGATGCTCATGGGGGCCATTTTGCTGCTGCCCTCAGCAAAACCCCATCTGTAGTTCCAGTCTGATCACCAGAAATATAACATTTCCCTTTTCTGTTCTTGCCTTTCCAAACCATTTCCATAACTGTGCAAGACCCTAATCTTCAAAGAAAGCCTTGATCAAGGGGAGAGAGAAACTTCCCACTCAGATGAGACACCGCAGAGTCTGAAGACAATCTCCCAGAGCAGCAGTGGCTGCCCTGTGGCAGCCAGCTAAGTAAAATGTTATTATAAACTCTGCATGGATCAGAGCCGTGAATTTATAATGGAGATGCTGCTGAAGCTTCAGTTATTATTTGCACCAACTATAACACCAGGAAAATTTGTTCACTTCAGTTGAAAGTACCCCGAGAAGAGGAGGACACGTGGCCAGCCCTCGGCATCGCTCTGCTGCACTCAGGTCGGAGGTGCTCACAAAGGAGGAGGATGTGCAGCATCTCCAGGGGGATATTTCACAGCTGGATCAGACACCAAACATCCAGCAAGGAGTGTCTGCAAAAGTGCTGCTTTTTAATTTCATGTCAAGAGCTTCTTGGACATAAAAGTGAAAAGTAGGCAACAGTCACACGTGTCCTTGTCCCGGGCGTAGCAGCTCTGTGGGCTTTTTCAGGAGCCTGCTGTCATAGAATGAAAGAATCATTTTGGTTGGAAAATTCTTCTAGGATCATCAAGTCTGACTGTTAACCTAGCAATGCCAAGTCCACCATGTCCCTAAAACCACATCAGATGACCAATATTCAGCATTCTCAGTGAGATGCAGGGAGGTGGAAGGGCTGAGTGTGGTGTGAGGAACAGAGTGCTCTGTGCACCATTATCTTCAGCGGGAGGCAGCTCTAGGGAGCAGAGGTGTGAACTGTTCTGATATAAATTGCTTATTAAGGTGTGAAAGAAGTTCTGCCTTCGGGCTGGACAGTGTCTGGCTGCAAGGGGCTGCTGTCCCATGGGGTTCAATAGCCCAAACACTGCAGAGACAGCACAGGCTCTTGATTTTATTGGGTGTTTTTTCCCAACAAAACTGTGTGAAATAGGACTCAGTTGACACAGGAGAGATGTGGGCAGATCAGCTCTGTCTTGCAGACTGAAGTGTGGTGGACACTGTATGGGGATGCTGATGCCTCCTGGACAACCTTTGGGGTGGCTGATCCTGGTCCAGTCCCACCTCTTACACAATTTTTCTACAGCCCTGGTTTTGTTGCTCCCAGAAGAAGGAGGAAGAAGCTGAGAGAATGACCCTTCATTTTGGGGGGAAGAGCCCCACTACTTTGCATCAGGCCACACCCTGGCAGAGCTGTGTGTGGTCAGTGTGTCCTGAGCATCAGCAGCGGGGAGTTTCCAACGTCATTCCCTATGGAGCTGCTCAGCTCAGCCCCCAGCTGCCTCTGAGCCCCTGTGGGGAGGGAGGTGCACCGTGGCTTCAGGCAGGTTAGCAAACAGACCAGCATGAAGAAAAGAAGAAAGAAGAAAACTGGGGGAATATAAATTAGAGGGATGTGAAAAGAAATTGAGGAAATGCATTAGTCAGATTGTTTCAAGGCCTTGAATAGGGCTTAAATGGGAACTTTTACCATGCATCGGTTTTGAATGCAGCACAAGTCCGTGAGTCAGCACGGGTGGGTGTACTGGGAATCTTAACGCTTCCTTTTATTTATTAAATGTTGGCCCTGCCTGTCAGGAAGCCATTTAGCATCAGGAACATTTGCACTTCAATTGAGTAGAGATTCCACTGTTTTACCTTTTGCCCCTGAAATTTGTTTCTCTCGCGTAGCCTCCTATGATTTGATTTCCCTCCTGACAATACTGGATTTTAAACAGGACATGGCAGCCAGCTCTTGCTGCTGTAAATCCCTGCCCAAGTCAGTGTAGCTGTGGCGTTTTACACCCTAAGTGAGTGCTTTGCAGACTCAGCTCTGGAGAAGGTATTAGGGAGGATGGATACGCTTCTGAATTTATAAATCACGGCAAAGCAGTTTTTAACAAGCAGAGGTGTGATCCTGCATAACTCAAGCCTCTCTGGCAGATGATTAGCGACTTCCCTCATAATAATTAGTGGGATGGTTTGGAAATTATTATTATACTGGGCTCAGTCAGTCGTGCCAGCAGAGGCTTTTCATTCTGTCTGGCTCCTGAGACACGTTGTCTTCATGTGTGTGTTGAGAAGAGATCTGTGGCCTCCCAGCAGCAAAACCCAGCTTTAAGAGCTGTAGGCAACCTGCAGAGACCACAAGGTGCCTTGCAGGAGGATGAGAGGTCCCACTGGAAGGACCACCTGCTTAACCTGACCAGAGATTGTTCCTGGCAGCTCCACCTTTGCTTATAAGCTCATTTAAGAGGGAAAATAAAGAGCCCTTCAGGCTCAGGAGTCTGCAGAGACCGTCCATGTTCCATAGTCAGCAGTTTTCAGTGCCAGTAGCACTGCTAAGTGCCTGTCCCATCCCTCTTAACAGGCTCCACCTGTTGCATTAGAGCAGCCCTGGGTGGGTTTGCTCATTTGATGCTCAACTCTCACAGGCAGGTTGTCTTTTGGAAACCACTTAGCACTGGAATGAAACACAGGGAAAATGCTCCCTGCTGTTTGCAGTTTTTCCTTTGTGGAATTTTTTTAACTATTTGGCCCTCCAAACACTGGAAGGCTAAACCCTCCACTGGATTGAAGTTGCTCTGGATTTACACCTTCAAAAGAACTGAGCTCAGGAGGAAACAAGATGAGGCAATGACTTTGATATCATCTGCCTTCTAATCTTGCAGCTTCCATCCAGAAGGTAGAATTTATCCTCTGCTTGGCTCTATACTTGCTTGTTTGTTTGTTTTAGGCAGTCGATTACGAGATGAACAGAGCTTTCATGCTGACGGTGATGGTATCAAACCAAGCTCCCCTGGCCAGTGGCATCCAGATGTCCTTCCAGTCGACAGCAGGAGTCACCATTTCAGTCACAGATGTCAACGAAGCACCGTATTTCCCAACGAACCACAAGTTAATCAGGCTGGAGGAGGGGGTGCCAACGGGGACGGTCCTGACAACGTTTTCGGCGGTGGATCCCGATCGCTTCATGCAGCAGGCAGTAAGGTGGGACACCAGGCAGCCAAGGGGCTCCCCTACAGCTGGGGGGTCAGCTGCACGAGTCTGGGGAGCCAAGCAGCTGAAAGCTAATTTCCAAACTGACTGGTGGGATATGAATGAAGTGCTTGGCAGGGAGTGGCACCTGCAGTCGAGTGCTTGCACAGCGTCCTGCACGCCTGTAAACTCACAATCCCCCTGCTCCAGGTGAGCCAGGCTCTGAGCAGCTGGGTCAAGGAGAGCAGATGGAGCTGGATCCTGTGTTGCCTGGCTTGCAGTGGGGCAGATCACACCTTCAAATGAAGCAGGTTTCTGCATTGTTACAGAGGTCAGTGTGCTCTGGCCTGTATGGTTTGTGCGCTTCATAAACACAGGGGTTTGACAAAAGGCAGCTTTATTATTTCTGTTTTATGGGGGGAAACTGAGGCACAGAAAGGGCTAGGCCTGGTTTTTCAAAGAGATTTTTAATCATGCCTTATGTTGCTTACAGAAGATTTAGGTTCAACCTGGTTTAAAAGTGCAGTGCAAGAGGAGCTGTCAGCGAGATCAGAGCAAGGCTGGTGAGGTTGCAAACAGCTGCTGGGTTGGCTTTTAAAGTGTCACATAGTTCAATATTGCCTGAGCAGTCAAACACCCATTCATAGGCCATTGGCACTTGGTCTGTATCTCACTAATGCCCCCCTTGCCTGCTAGTAGGCAAGTAGGTACAATTTGTTCCAACCTTCCCTTTCTCTTCAGAGCAGCTGCCAAACATCACCTCCTCCTTTAGCTGCTTTCCCTGTGAATGGGATTCAGCTGGCAAAATTTTAACCTTGTTAAAGTGAGATTTTGAAACAAGCAGCTTAAGATGACTTTTAATTCATGCTGTGACCAAGAGGGTGTCGCTCAGTCTGTGTTGTCCCACCTGGGCAGACTGGGGACTGAACCCACAGTCCAGGACCCCAGCTCACACACCTTCCCACCAGGAAATAATTGGCAGAAAAGTGTAGGTGAAAATGAGAGTCCTTGTGACTCTTTCACAACTATTTCAGCTCTCTCTGTGCGGACAGGAAATGCATTTCCTGCTCTTGGATACTTCCACATCCACAGAAATTGGTTTCTTTTTTAAGGAAGTCTGTAAGAGCTAATAGCACTGCTAAGTCTGTGAGGGCTGCAGTATTTTTGGCAAAACCTGAGTATACAACGTGACCACAGCTGAGACCACTTAAACTTGCATCAGTTGTGACATTTTGTGTGAGGAAGAGTTTGAAATATTTCACCTGGCACAGAGCTGTCTGGTCTAGAAAATGATAGTTTATTCACTGCCTCATCTTGTTGTCTTTAGACAGGTATTGTGACTTTGGAGGAAAAAGACCATTCCAGCTAACAAGCTCATTTTTCTTATGTTCTTTTTGAAATATTGGCCTTTGAAGGGTCTTTATTTCCCTGATGTCTGTACCAAGACTGGTTTTCAGAGGAGAGAACAACTCATTTCTGATTGAGTACTCCCTCTAACCTGGAGGGGGGTGATCTGTAATCCAAACGAGCGCCTGCTGTTCCTGTCATTGCACAGGGCACGTGTAGGGTCTTGTAAGGCTCCCTGTGAATATGAACAGCCAGTTACTTGAGTTGTTTCCTTCTAGGGCTTCCAGGACACACATTTTGTGCCTCCACCAGCAGTTAATTTCCAAACCCCAGTACAGTCTCTCTCCCTTTGCATCAGGACAACCAATGCCCAGGTGTTGCAAGAAGCAGTAGGGTGGTTTTGGAGTCCTGTCTTTGTGAGATGTAAAAAAAGATATTTTTTCCTCACAGTTAGCAATGGTGAGTTAGGAAAAAAGGTACCCAAAAGGCTAAGCCTACAGACCCATGATAAGCACTTTGCAGAGCCAATCCAGCTGCTAGAGCCTTGCATACAATTTTCAGTCTCTAAATAGTCTTTGATGAAACAGAGTTTTTACAAATAGAAGATGAGGAAGCAGGAGCATCTCCAGCAATGCACAACTTGGCATGGCCAATGTCACACCTCAAGTTATCCTCATTAGCCACAGACACATTCACAAAGCCAGCTTTGAAACTGGATCTCTGGTCATTTAACAGAGAAAGGGCAGGAGCCTCACAGCAGTGATATTGAAATGAAAACATCCCAAAGAGTCTAGCTCCATGAAATGTAATTCTTTCCTTTGGCAGCAGTTTGTGCCAGCTGTGTGTTGCTTTCCTCTTCACATGGATTGATGCAGCTCAAGTTTCCCTTTGAGTTTCTGCTTCAAAAGCCCAATTCTGGAAAGAGATATTCACCAGAAGCCAGTAGTGCTCTCACCTGTGTATTTAATGACAAATTATATAAAATTATCAGCAGGTCTGATTTACCTGTGAAATAAGCTCAGCTTCTGTTTGCTTATTTCAGCAATTTATAGTCTGGCCATTTATTAGCTTCCAGTTGGATAGTTATGGTCCATCTCAGTTCAAACAGTACAAAACTGAGAGGTAGAAATCAAAAGCGATGAATTAAATAAAAGCAAGAAAACAAGCAAGTGAGAAAGATGAGCTGAACACACTGATCTGGAGAACACAGGAAAAGTTTGCCCAAAACAAACCATGTTCTCAGCTGGTTGCATGGGACATGAATAGACAACTGTGAGTTGACTGAGTATTTGGGAGGTGACTGGTGGTGTGGTATTCCCAAGCTGTTGTTTATTCATGGTGGGCAGAAAACAGTTAGGATAACTTTGGCTTTAAAAACCTGTTTTCAGAAGGGCAGAGTCAGGAGCAGGAAAGAGCAGGAATCCATCCTCTAATTCAGGCATACGAATGCAGTGGTCACTGCAGACCCCATTTCTCCTCAGCTGCAAGAGCTCAGGAAATATCCTCTCCTAGCAGCAGGAAACAGGCATGTAAGTGCCACTTAGTGGAAAGAAAAACCTTTAAAACTAAAGAAATTGAAAAATTGAATAATTGTAAAGGTCAAAAACCGGACACTCAATTAGCATTGTGTTTATCAACAAAACCAGTTATCCAAAGGTCCTTTGAATCATGGGGCAGGAGTCCAGAAAAAAACTTGTTTCAAGCACTATTAAGGATATGTCAGTGAAAAGACTGCCATGTATTTATTTCCTTTCTCTGTAGATACTCTAAGCTGTCAGATCCTGCAAACTGGCTGAACATTAATGCCACAAATGGTCAGATCACTACTGCTGCTGTCCTTGATCGAGAGTCAGACTACATTAAGAATAATGTCTACGAGGCCACATTCTTGGCGGCTGACAACGGTGAGCCCAGGCTTCACATTGTTCATGCTTCAATAAGACTCTAATGTGATGCATTAAGAGAAATGATGCCCTGACAGAGTTGTCAGTATAAGTTATCTCTTTCCCAGGTTTTTATGGTCAAAAATGTGAAAGTGGGATGGGAAATTGCTGGAGTAAATTAAATGTGCGCAGTATACAGAGAGCGTTATTAAGGGAAAGGGAGGACAAATGGAAAATTGATTTGGGGAGCTCAGTGTAGTGATGGAGCCTGAACTTTAAAGAGTCAAAGGGATGTGCTCTCCAAGGGGTGCCAACCACAGCAGTCCTGGTAATCCTCCCAGAGGCACTGATCAGAGCATTCAAGAAGCCTTCCATCAGGAAACTAGAAATAATTTTATGGGATTTCAGGAGGGTATTAAAAATAAGTCCATCTGTTGAACTGTGGTGGCTTTCATAAAGGTGTGTATGTCACTGGAGCTGGGTGCTTTCTGGCCACTGCCTTCCTGAGATGTGCAGCCATCATCCAATCATCTCGGTGCTGGTGTGCTTATTGCCAAAGCCACTGAGGCCACTCAGGTCTCCTGGAGAAGTCCTGTTTGCTCTTCCCTCCTCATTAAGGATCACTCGGTGCTTTTGGTCCAGTCAGCACTGAGAACTCCTGCACTGGCCTCACTCAAGGGCGAGCAGCCCAGTGCTGCTGTCCTGCTTTTCTCTTTCTAATCCTGGCTAGGAGGAGTTGATGAAATTTGCTAACCACACCCAAATGTGGCTATGCTGCTATTTCATTCCTCAATTCCTGCAGCTGGAAAAAGCTCAGGAATTTCCCAGGGCAAAGGAGAAGGCCTTCCTCCCCCTCACCTGCCCTCACCTGCTGAGCACCCAAACCAGAGCCCTGCTTTAGCAGCACAATTAAATCTGTGAGCACCTAAGGATATTGCTCATACTCTGCAGGTGCCTTCAGGGCAGTCTTTGTGGGATCCCTCAGGCTGGAGGTGCCATGGCCATTATGAGCAGGTGTTGCAGGGCTAATGAAAACTTCCTCCCTCTGGGGCTCCATGCATCACTTCAATCATTGCATCCCAGGTCACAGGGGCGAGGGAAACTCATGGTAGGGTTTCAGTGCTGAGGAGTTGTACCAAGAAGTGCATTTTACCCTTCCTTGTGCCATGAATGGTAGGACTCACCCCACAGCCCCATCCTAAAGTTCCCCTCCATGAAGGCAGCCAGGACAGAGAAATTCAAAATATTCCTGAGTGATCTTCATCTGCAAAAGCCACAGGGCAAAACAGGTCAAATGAGTTGGCCAAGGCTATTCACAGATGCAGTGGTAGAGCTTGAACCCACCAGCCTAATTGTCACCATCTGACCTTGCAAATCCCAGGCACCTGGTGCAGCGTGATGTGGAGTTAACCCCTTTCCTTGGCCGTGGTGCTGATGCTGCAGTGCATCAGTGGCTCCACATCCATCATTTCAGCAGCCCAGAAAGTGAGGGCCTAGATAAATCTCTTTATTCTGAAAAATTAATCTATCACCAGTATATTGCAGCCATTAAAATGCACATAAAGCAACACCTTATTTAAAATTCTGTCTAGAGTGCTTAGGGTAACAGCTAAAGTTTCATCTAGGCTAATAGACTCTTACCACACTTATCCCAAGTTCCAGGTTCTCTGGCATCACGTACTCATCAAAGAAGAGCTTTGGGTCAAGGGTTTTGGGGGGGATTTTTCTCTCTTTCTTGAAGAAGCAGCAGCACCTTCTTTCCTTGAAGTTCTTTTTGCTGTTCTCAGTACATGATAAAGGAGAAGTTTAGCCAAATACTCCTTGGACGTGCTCTCTTTCTCTCCCTGGGCTACAGTGCAGAGGTACTGTCTTTAAGAGGAGTCTTGGCTGCAATGTAAGGAGGGCAAAAGGGGAATCCTAATCAACAGCACAGTTCTAACCTGGTTTCTGAGGAGAGAGTCCCTTATCACACAAGTGTGGAGCCTGGCTATGTTTGAACCCCTCAGCCAATTTCAGCCGATCTCCCAGGGAAGCTGAGAACTTAAACATATCATATTCCAGTAGGTTTCATGAGGCAGAGAGCTGAGCATGAAAACCTTGGCTTATGCCTTGCTGTGGGCATGCAGGTGCTGGTCCTGTGAAAAAGGCAGGGATAGAGAATGCAATAGTTGCATGTAGATGTGGAGGCTGTATATTCCTCTTCCTTTGGTCATTAGTATTTCAGTCTTAAT
The DNA here is from genome assembly GCA_020086605.1 of Lanius collurio. NCBI lineage: Eukaryota > Metazoa > Chordata > Aves > Passeriformes > Laniidae > Lanius > Lanius collurio. Next base: position 2,264,552 of record JACBWW010000027.1, read on the forward strand.
TTCAGGGATCGGACCAGCTTCTCCATTGGAGTCAGTGATGTTATTGCAATCCTCATCTCCTGAGGATAAAGTCCAAGGATCCTTCATTATACATCAGTACCTGTTTTATGTCCTTGCTCTCTCTGTATTATACTGCTGAAATAATGCGAAATGCTCCATAGTTTGTAATATTTCACCATTTAAAGAATTGTTTGCTCTTCGTTTCTCCTGAAACTGCCCCAGAACTGCACTCAGGAACACAAAGAAACAAAAATACCAGGACTTGGACCCCAACAATACTCAATAGCCCAACAAAAGTGCATTTGTATGTGCAGCAATTGCAGGTTATTTCAGCCACGTGCCACTTAGTGTCTCTCAGGACTGAGGGTTTGTGTTCAGTCTGTCTCAGAGGTTACAGTGGGAGCCTTGCTTTTATCCCAGGAGATATTCTGCGTAATGTGGATGCAGTAAAATCACTTTGCTTGGTCCTGAAAGTCAGTTTTCATGTTCAGCCCCAGTATCCTGGTGGGCCGTCTGCCTCTCCAGAGGCTTTCAAGGCTGATCAAAAGACATTGTTTTAGAGGGAGACCTACCCCATGCTTGCAAGATGAAAGGATGAGAGTCCATGATTGAAGAGCTTATGAGGAAACCATGAAAAAGGATTTCCAGAGCTCCTTCAGAATTTTTGAGGCTCCCTTGAGAAATGGAGAGAGGAATGTAGGAAGGAAAGTCCATGGAAGCAGAAGCCTGGTGGGGAAGTGGTTTGTGTAGCTTTGTATCTAGCACTGGGAGGAAGGGCCAGAACTTAAAATGCAAACTTGAAAAAGAATTGCTGAAGTCATGCTGCCAGAGGAGAGAGGCAGGCAGAGGGCAGGCCAGCACAGAGCTGCCAGATAAATGTGTGGGGAGAGAAATGAAAAACACTGCACCCTTTCTGGGAAGGCTGTTCTCTCCTGCCCGGGCAGATACTACTTTGTGTAAGTGGTCATTAGTCAGACAAATGAGCCTCTCCATCAAGAAGGGGCTGGAGGACCAGGATGCTGTGGCATCCCTACTGGCTAGGACAGATGTGGAGAGGATGTATTGGGACATAGCACTGCTGCTGGGGGTTAGTGGCATCGCCCAAAGTGTCTGGTGATGGCTCATACCAGGGCTTTGAGCAGGACCTCTCACCGCTAAAGCTGGGGCTGGGTGTGGGACATGCTGGAGAGATGGGCTTTCTTTGAAGCAGACTAATGGTTTCAAAGCTGAAAATTGGCCAGCAAGTGCTACAGTAAATGCTGACCCATGGGTTAGCCTATGTAGGTTTTTCTGCCCTCCCACCCCAGTGGTCAGCTCTTTCTAATGTTTTTTCTTCTTCAAAACAGCCATTACTAAGATTTGCAGGAGCAGCTTAGCATCACCTGCTTGGAGTTTCAGGGCCTAGGGGCATTGCTGCAGGCTACAGATCTGCAAAACTCAACCTCCAGTTCTGCAGGAGCGAAAAACAGCAACATTAGGAGGCTTGGGGAAGTTTCAATAATACCACGTAAAGCAAGGGACCATGAAAGTGCAGTATGTCCCTAATGAGGTCCGGGGAGGGAGGGTGAAAACCATGGTTTATTGGAAATGGAAGGCAGAGACGGGGCTGGTCCGTGGTGTTGCCAGTGCCAGGAGGCAGTCACAGGTCCGTGTCTCCCGTGCAGGAATTCCCCCCGCCAGCGGCACCGGCACGCTGCAGATCTACCTGATCGACATCAACGACAACGCTCCGGAGCTGCTGCCAAAGGAGGCGCAGATCTGCGAGAAGCCAAACCTGAATGTCATCAACATCACCGCCGCAGACGCTGACATCGATCCAAACGTGGGGCCCTTCGTCTTCGAGCTGCCAAGTGTGCCATCTGCGGTGAGGAAGAACTGGACCATCACACGGCTCAATGGTAAATGGGGCGGGCAATCCTGAGCACATTCCAGCTCTGGGTCACTAATGAGCCCACGTGCGGCTTCCAACTTCAAAACTTCCCCACTTTTTTTATCTGATTTTTATTTTTTAAAGCACATTCTGGCTGACATTATAGACAAGATAGTTAATCAGAAATGATTTGTATCAGACCTGCAGCATAACTCTAAGAGCCTTGGCACTTGGCTTTTTTTAATGCAGTTCGTAATTATGAACAGTTATCAGTAGTGAACAGAGTATAAATCATCCATAATGGCCAAGGGGAAAAAAGCTATTATCAGTCTTCCTTATGTTCCTCCAGTGTAATTGTCATAAGCCACAATCAGGATCAATGTTCATTTCTCTGACCATAATTGCATAAAGGCAGCCTTTTAATTTACCATGGAACCAGGAGGGCTAGGTAAGTGTGAAGATTACCAGTATGTGAAGGACTTTTATATTGCAGAGTGCAACCACAAATGGCCCTAATTCCTCCGCTTATTGGTAATTTCAGCAGAGGATGGAAAATACCGTGGAGTTGTGGGCTGGTTTTGGTTTCCAAGCTGGTCCCTCTGGCTGAGGTCTGGCAGAGGGTGCCAGACCAGGGGCAACAACTTGTGCCCTCACAGCTCAGGGCTCAATCCCAGTGGGTTTACCTAGCTGTGCAGAACCTGCACAGTGGCCAGGGGCAGCCCAGCCTCGGGCAGCATTATCCAGGTGTTCCTGTTTGTGTTTGATGCCATTTTGAACACATACAACTGGATTTGCAAACGGCATCCAGGTAGGTTAGTGCAGCAGTGAGAACACACAGTGTTTTGCAAAGCACGGGCTGGTTGTTGGCCACGCTGTTGGCCAGAGGTCTGAAGCTGTCCTCCCCAGGTGTGTTGTTGCTAAGCTCTTCTGCAGGGCTCAGAAGAGCGCTCTAGCAGAGAAACCCTGCACAAGTGCAGCTGCAAGGCTCCACCAGTGTTTATCATCTGTAGAAACCCTGCACAAGTGCAGCTGCAAGGCTCCACCGGTGTTTGTCATCTGTCTGTCTGTCTGTCTTGGTGTGCAGGGGACTATGCCCAGCTCAGTTTGCGGATCATGTACCTGGAAGCAGGAGTGTACGATGTGCCCATCATCGTCACGGACTCAGGAAACCCCCCCTTGTACAACACCTCTGTCATCAAGGTGAAGGTGTGCCCGTGTGACGAGAACGGCGACTGCACCACCATCGGGGCCGTGGCTGCTGCAGGGCTGGGCACAGGGGCCATCATTGCCATCCTGATCTGCATCATTATCTTACTGAGTGAGTACCACAGGGCCTAAAATCACACACTGGTTTGGGTTGGAAGGGACCTTAAAGCTCGTCTCATTCCAACCCTCCTGCCATGGGCAAGGACACCTTCCACTATGCCAGGATGCTCCAAGACTTGTGCAATCTGGCCTTGAACACTTCCAGGGATGGGGCAGCCATGACTTCTCTGGACACCCTGTGCCACACCCTCACAGTAAAGAATTTCTTCCCAATATCTGCCCTAAATCTATCTTCCTTCATGTTTCCCTGTTCCCTGTTGTCCTGTTTCTGTAGTTGGCATTTTTCATGCACCGTGCAGAGGGCAAATCCCCGAGCTTGGGCTGTGGGGGTAGTTCACACATCTGTATTCAAACCTCCTTCTCTGCCACATCAGCAAAATGAGCTCTGCCTGTATCAGACCTGTCTTCCTAAGACTTCCAGTAGCTTTGCAAACATTATTATACCTGACAACAACTTGTAAGTAGTGAGTGTGATAGGATCCTCCACATTTTGCAGGAAAAGATTGAAGGCCCCTTCCAAATCCCTGTGTCAGGCTCTCCCATAGCTCTCGTGTCCCTGGCTGGCTGTGGATATACTGGTTCCCAGTACCAGATACACTGGTTATTAGAGTCTGGCTAGACCCTTTCAGAGCCAGTGCATAACTGTGTTTTTCTGGTTGTTCCAAGGAAAAGAAGAATGGTAGTTATTCCCATTGCTTTTTAAATGACCTCAGATTGGAGGATCATGGGGGATTATGAGTGTTTTTAGAGGAAGAATCCCCATTTTTTCAGGGACAATGGAGGACTGGGGATACATCACGGGGAAGGACTGGCCATCCCTTTACTCAGGGCAAAACTGTCCCTTTTGCCCAGGAATGCTGTCAGTCCCAAGCTTCCATGAGCATTACCAATAACCATGTGTGTGCACACTTAAAAATAAAAATTATATCATTATAACTTCAAGCAGGAGTTGGCACAGTAGGAATAGATAAAAACAAGTGCTGAAATGAACAATGAGGTAAATATTCATCAGGAAACACAGGATGAATCCATGGGACTCTCATTAAAGCTAATGGGAGTTATGGTGCTAAATCACATTTAATATTTACCCCCAATGTGTTTAAAAGAGCAGACAGAGTGACATATGCTCCAAATGTCACCTAATGGGGACATGACATGGTACATGAGGAGAATGGGTCATCCCTGGACAGACATCCACATCCTGAGCCCGTGGTGGGAATGTATTGGTGTGTAATTGATCTGCTGGATCAGGATGGAGAGTGAGCAAGGAACTGGGTGTTTGTGCTGACCTTGCTCCTCTCCCAGCCCAGCCAAGCTGCTGGAGCATCTCTGTGCCCAGCCATGAAGCCCAGTTCCTGCCGTTCATTCCCAGTTTTGGCTGCTCCCTTCAGCCAGGGTGGGTTTTGGGGCACTGCAGTCTCACGCCCCGATGAAGATGAAGATGTTCATCAGCCCCATCTCCTTTTGCTGTGCAGGTTTGCTGTTTCCCCTGGGCTCAAAGTTAGCATTGGACCCACAGAGGTGATTAAACACAGGTCTTCTTTTTGCTGCTCTTGTATAAATCCAGTGCTAGAATACAATTTTAAACGGTTGAAAATCCTATTGACTGAAATTAACTTCAGCTGAAGGACATTTGATTTAAGAGATTCCTCTTCCCGTTTTCAGATACATTATCCCATTTTAAATTACGGGTTTTATTACAAAAGCTTATTTTTACATTCATTGTAATTCTAATTGACTTTTTTTTTATCTTGGAGAGCTGCAAAGCACTGTATCAGTGATGAAAAATGTAATTTACAATGATCAATTTTACAGTTACATCATTCCAGTGTTTTGTCTCCTTTCTGTCTGTTTTATATCATGACCTGTAAACAACAGCCCGGGAAAAGGCAGATGGGGGATTTTCTTGTGCTATTTGTCCATTTTAGAGTCAGTAGGTCAAAGTTGGATGACTTTAAAAGGGAGAAGAAGCAAGGAGACAGATCCAAGATTGCTCCTGTAAAGGAAGTTTAGGCCTTTAACTTTGCTCAGAGGGGTTTTTTTCTTCTTCTTGCTACCTGTTGTATTAGCTGCACAAATAACACATTTAGAAGAGCAGTGCAGTAAAAAATCGTGAAGGGTGAAGACAATAGATTTCAAGGAAAACTACATGCAGAGCGAAAATGGTTCTAACAGCAGTAATAGCACTTCCCATTCTGCAGAGTGAATAAAAGGAAGGAGAGTGCACTACATCCACCATTGACACTTGGAAGGTATTTTTTTTTTTCCAAGGTAGCTGTAAAGGCATTAATGACAGAGTTTTTTCCAAAAGTGCATGAAAAAGTATCATTAAAAAAAAAAAAAAAGGAAATAAAAAGATAAACCCTGGTAACCATTATAATATTGTCTTTGTGGACCAGTCAGGTATCTTGTTGTGAGAGACTTGAAAAGGAACAATGAGAAAAGGACTTCAATAGTCTGCTAAATAGCTGAGGTTTTATATTGCAGATAAGAGTTACATTTTCTTTCCTTTTCTTTTTTTCTTTCTTGAATAGATCTGGGATAAGCATTAAAGAAATGCTGAACTATCTGAAAACAATTCTGTTAGCTGGCAGGCAGGGATGGCCGCCAGTTGGCACACAATGGCAGTAATTAGCTGTCTGGTCCTCTTCGCTCACTTCACTGAATTCCTGTTGGGTATAAACACTTTGGTGCTGGGAGGAAGAATTTGGATCCCCCTAACCACCTCCTCCTGCAAGCTGGATATCCCGTCCATGTGCCCGGGCTCTGGTCTCAGCTAAAACCCATCAAGTTTGGCATCTCACATCCTGCCTGAGTTTGGTTGTGCTGGCTGCATTGGTTTGGCACAGTTGAGGGTTGGCCCAGGTGAAGTGAACCTGGGACACTTGGTCCCACCTCCACTGCCCGTCCATTCATCTCTTCTCCTGCAAATTGCCACCGTTGCAGCTCAGCATGGAGCTTGCATGGAGAATGGGGGGAAGGCAGAGAGTGGGAGCTGTAACTGCTTCGGCTGCCCGGGCTTAACTTCATCCTTCATAACATTATCTGCAGCTACTGAGTACAAGAATGAAAACAAACATGTTAACCCATTCTTGAAGAAGACAAGATCTGGCTGCCTTATGTTAGTGGAGATGTGAGTTCCCAGGTCATCTTCCCTGCAGTAATTCACAGGGATCACCCAGCCCCTGGGACGAGGGTGTCCCTTCAGAGGTTGTGGAGCAGTGAGGCAGTGTTCCCTGCAGGTAAAGTTGTTTAGGAAGGGAAAAAATTCTCATGGTTCAAGAACTGCTCATCTCTCTCTGTTACTGTACTGAGAGAGATTAGCCAAGCCTGGCATGTGAATGCTGATGCCTGAGGAGCTTGGCTGTGTGCTACCAGATATGCTCTCCCTCGTTCTGCAAAGCTAGCCCTGCTTTCTGAAAGGATTTCAGATGATCTGAGATTTGCTTTCCAAGTCGATGGCCAAATGCATGTGCTAATGTCCTGGCTAATCTGATCTCAGAAGTCTAAAAAGCCTCCCTCATGGACCAAAGAAGAGTATGAGGAAGGCCAAATTGGATTACAGGACCCAGTGTTGTGTAGCCTCCCCAGATCAGTCTTGCCTGGCCAACCTCAATAAACAGCAGACTGTCACAGTCAGGGCCCATGACCTGAATGGGCTGAGCCTGTGCCATGCTGCTGGAACAGCCCGTTGTGCACAAATGTTGGGTATCTGTACCCATTTCCTTCTCTGCAGCTCTCTTCCCTCCATCTTTACTTTATGCCCATGAATAAAAATAAAGGAGGAAATCTAATCCTGAAAACTCAGCATTTAGATAAAATATATTCAGAAGGCTGCAGTTTTCACACTTTCTGGTTTCTTGTCCTTTGATTTTGTGTTTTACTCTTGATACATATCAGCTCAGTCAGCATCGGTGATGGATCTTAAAGAAACTTTTGTAGTGAGATTCTGACACAGTGTTTACAGCTCTCACTGATCTGCCCTTTAAAAATCAGAGCATGCAATAGGTTAACACTTTATTCCTCCTGCCAGCAGCCAGTGAGGTTCTCTGCAGTGGGCAGGGGCAGGTGAGGTGTTGGGACACTCTCAGCCTGGCCTCACCCAGCTTCCTCCCCCTTGCAGCCATGGTCCTGCTCTTTGTGGTGTGGATGAAGCGCCGGGAGAAGGAGCGCCACACCAAGCAGCTGCTCATCGACCCCGAGGACGACGTCAGAGACAACATCCTCAAGTACGACGAAGAGGGAGGTGGAGAGGAGGATCAGGTGAGAAGAGCCCGTGAGTTGTGGCCAAGGAGCAGCTGTGCAATCTGTACTCTCAAAAAAGGCAGAAACCACAGTATTTTCAGTAAAATTCATGCAAAGGATTGTGTTCTCTATTTATGACCAGGCAGCTTTATTGGCTTCCCTGGTGTGGTGAGAGCCAGCAGGTCCAGGAAAGTCAGGATATTACTGGGACACTCTCCTGTGCAAGCAGGACCATGCCAGCAGGCCAATGCCATGTGGATTTTTCTACCTCTTAGGCAGTTTCCTGGGGAAGAACTATAAATCACTCCATTGACCCTCATGTTCAAACTGTATTTCTGTTATTTAAGTCATTAAAATTGTGTATTTTACCAGAGATCTTCATAAAACCAGCCAGCAGCTACCGCCCTGCCCAGCCCTGTGGCTGCAGGCTCTTGCCTTAGCTTGCTTGAGCTATGAACTTCTGTGGGTTTTCTCTGCATTTACTTAATTATCTCTAATATGCCTTTAATTTCTTTTAATTTCTGGACATGGTTTGTGAGAAGTGTCTAAAGAGATTTGGGGATTTTCTCTCTCACCACGAAGCACAGGGTGGCAAAGCTTTGCTGGCTGACAGAGCCCTGAGCCACAGGCTGCCTGAGCACGTCAGCTTTCCTCCAGTGGTTCTTCCTGCAGACACTGATGCAGATACTGCATGAAAACCCCCCTGGCCCACACTCCTGGGATGTGCTTTTCCACTGCTGTGTGTCCAATCAGCTGAAATAGCAAAAGTTTGGTCACTCACGTTGAAGTCACCAGTTTTGTACTCCTACCAAACGCGAGTAAAGAGCCCAGGACACTCTCAGAGAGGATCTTACTCAAATTGTGTGACTGTACATTGTGTGATGGCTTTATTTTTGCTTGTTGAATTGGTCTGTGTGGTTCCAGGTCAGTGCTTAGGGATCCCACAAAGCCACTACAGCACATCCTGCCCTGGAGGGCCTGGTGGCCTCCAAAGGCGAGCAGGCAAGCCCAGTGAGAGCTGCCATGGCAAACTTTGAGGCAGAAGTTTACCCAAATCTTGAAAAGTTCTTATTCCACAGAAAAACCCTCACAATTAAGATTTATTTTTTCCTTGTCGCTGTCAAGTTAGTTATAAATGTTGCTGGAGATTCAATCATCCCTGTCTGAGCACAAGGATAGTTTTCCTGGTAGAACATGAAGTATCTGGTTTCAGGCAACTACACTGTAGGCTTAAATATTTTAGAAAGGATTTGTTAAAAATAACAGCAAAGGAAGAGCAGCAAAATGCCATTACCTACATGAATACATTTTTAATGAAATATTACCTGGTTCTCATTTCGTGATAGAAACCTATTCTTTTGGGATTTTTCACAAGCAAAATGAACATAATTACTTTGAAAGGCCTACATGCATAAATGCAATACACATCTTAATGTTTTTACTTCTGTAGAAACATAATTGCAATAATATTTCTACCAACACTGTGTCTCTACATTGTATTATGTATTTTGTCAAAAAAGTTATGCATACACCTCTGCACACACAAACAAAAGCCAAGGTTTTATCCCAGATACTTAGAGGCTGTGTGAAATATTCAGAAAATATTTAAATACTTGATTTAATTTGTAAGATACACTCTTAGGAGGCCAGTTTTATGAGTTACTCAGAGGTCAGGTTCATCTGTAATTTATATAGAGGTGCTACATATCCAGGGATAAGATTTGCCATCGAACTTCAGCTGAAACAGAATTAGAGCCCTCAACTTGTTTGCACATTGAGTGAGTAGGTGATCTGAATGAAAAGCTCTGAGTTTCACACTGTGTCTTCCCATTTGTCACAGGATTACGATTTAAGCCAGCTCCAGCAGCCAGAGACCATGGATCACGTGCTGAACAAGACACCCGGAGTCAGGAGGGTGGATGAAAGACCTATTGGTGCTGAACCACAGTATCCTATAAGACCAGTAATCCCACATCCAGGGGATATTGGTGATTTTATTAATGAGGTATGTTCTGTAGGGGGTCCTGTGTCACATCTTCAAAGCTTGAGCAGCCAGCTTAAGTCAGGTTTCCCTGACTGCATGGACCAAGTGGTATTACTGCTCACACCAGAGGTCTGATGCCAGCTAGGGGAAGGATTGCCATGAGCAAAGGATGCAGGGCATGGCTTAATGAGGGCATTGAACCAGCAAAAAGCCTAAGATTTGTGTCTTGTGGGTGTCACAAACACCATTCTTTTCAGCACCCAGGCAGAATGAGCCGTTTGTGGCTCCTGGACGTGTAATTATTTCAGCGGTCTGTGCCTTCCTCGTAAGCTCTGTTTGGTGTAAAGCCTGAAAGAATTTGCAGCACAGAGAGGCTCAGATCAGAGAGGGCTGCTTTATTTTATGTTAGATTACTGCTCCTTTATCTGCCTGTACAAATATCTATACATTTGGTATTTCTTATCTCATTTTTAGTTTTGAGTGATTGAGTGGTTACAAACCAATCAATGCATTATTTCCTCCGAGACAAAGCATGCTATCCATTTCCTAAGCCAGAAAAATAAATGTTACAGCCATTTAATTCTATTATTACATGCATTTCCTGCTGTGCTTTTCTCATTTTTATCATTAAAATCCCTTCTTCCTTTGTCCCTTTGCCCATGCTTCACTCACATTTACACACATCCATGCTTGTGAAGACTCATTCTTCTTGCACACGCCCCTGCTGCTGAAACCAGCTCCCATCTCCCCACGCTGATGCCAGGGCTTCTGAAGGTGGGAATGTGGAACATTTGCTTTATTGCAGGGCTATTCCACCAGGCTTTTCCTGACTCTGGGCTCTGCAGCAAAGCAGTTTTTTTTCTCTGTACCCCGAGGCCATTTCCATGGCTTGCCTACACTGCTGCCCACAGCACACCGGAGCAGCAACGCTCCCCAGCCCTCTGCCCAGGGTTCCACACCCCACGCCTGCCATAACTGCAGAATTTTGCTGGGAGTGGTTTTTTTTTTTTTATTTTGTTTTCCTAAAGGAATGAAAATCATCAGAATTAAAATATTGGTGGGAGTAGAAGGGTGCTGGGTTTTGTTTCATTGGCTAACCTGAAAATACCAACAGGCAACCCCAGAAAAGGCACACTGGCAGGAAGAGAAAGCTTTCCAGATCCAGAAATGGATCAACAATGGAAATAGCTCCTCTGCCACTCAATACAACTCCTTTTCAGGGACACTGGGAGTTATTGGGATTTCTGCTGGGGGCAGCTGAAAGGTCTCTACCCAGAGGTGCATTTCAGGGGCACTGGGAGATATTGGGATTTCTACTGGGGGCAGCTGAAAGGTCTCTACCCAGAGGTGCATTTCAGGGGCACTGGGAGTTATTGGGATTTCTGCTGGGGGCAGCTGAAAGGTCTCTACCCAGAGGTGCATCTGGGAAGCCCTGGGACCCTCATTTTTCTCTTCTAGCTTTGCTGCAGGGATCCCAAGCATCCCCCCAGCCCAGACCCCCTGAAACCCCGTGCTGGACATTAACACCCTGTGTTCACCCCCCCAGGGCCTGCGTGCGGCCGACAATGACCCCACAGCCCCCCCCTACGATTCCCTGCTCGTCTTTGACTACGAGGGCAGCGGCTCCACCGCCGGCTCCGTCAGCTCCCTCAACTCCTCCAGCTCCGGGGACCAGGACTACGACTACCTGAACGACTGGGGGCCCAGGTTCAAGAAACTGGCGGACATGTACGGGGGAGGAGAGGAAGATTAAACTGACCTCATCTTATTAAAAAAAAAAAAAAAAAAAATTAAAAAAAAAGAAGAATAAAAAAATTTAGAAAAAAAAAAACAAAAAACAAACCCACAGACAACGTTAACAAAAAGAGCCGATGCAGGAGCAAGAACTGTACAGATGTGGCAGCTTTTTTAATTAATATCCCCTGCTGACTGTATTGTTATTTTTAGTGGTGATGTAGGAGGTTTCTTTTTTTTTCCTTTTTTTCCTTTCTTTTTTTTTTCTTAGAATATTGAGCTGTCTCGCATGAACACTTGTCTCTGCTGCAGGTTTCTTTTTGGGTTTTTTTTGTTTTATTAATGTCAGCTGGGATATTGCTCGTTTACCTGCTTTATGACTAAAGAGAGTGAAAGGCACTCTGTCTTAACTTGAATTTCTTAGAACAGAAGCACTGTTTTTAAAATATATATATATATATATATTTGAAAGTGCCTTTTGGTGCATGTGTCAGATTCCCTTCAATCTCAGGAGTGATGAAAACAAACATACAACCATCCTGGGCAGCACTCCCTGTGACCCTAAGCCAGTTCTAGCTGGGAAGGAGTTAACAAAAAGGAACTGTGGAGATTGTTTCTTTTTTGCCTTTTTTTGTTTCATTTTGTTTTGTTGGTTTTTTTAAGGGGGTGATTCATTCTGGGGTGGAAGAGGACTGGGGTGGGGGGGGGGGGGAAGATGTTTTGAGTCAAAATCTTAACAGCCATCTTTAAGCCTCAGCAGGTGGTGAACTAGTCATCATGTTGTATATAATTCAGTGTTATCAGATGCAAGATACTGACCAGGGGGCTCTGCTGGCCCCTGGTCACACTCAATGTAGCTGCATAGAACTATAGCATTGATAAAGCCTTTGGTTATTGCAACAGAAATCTCCGACAGCCCTTGCCTAAACCCTACAAAGTAAATCGTGACATGACCAAAGGCCCATCTGTTTGTTTTTCTGCTATCGCCGTGTTTTGGCTCGCACGACCTCGTGAGCGACGGACACACCGGCGGGGTGAGGTGGTGGTGGTGGTGTCCCAGAGCCCTGAGGATGCCCAGCACTGGTGCTGCTCTCCTGGGCTGAGGCAGGGCTCGTGCGGCGGCTCCGCTCGCGGCCGAGGCGGTGCGAAGGACGGGGACACGTCACACACACTTTTCCCATCCGTAAGTATGGAGTTAGTCTAGTACCACATTAATGCCTTGGAGCATTAGTTAGCCAAAGCTCAACAACATCGTGTAACTCAGCTAATGTGTGTCCTTTCTATTCGATGGGTAGGCGCTGCTATCTGTAGTAAATGTGTTTTTTTGGAGAAGAAGTGCAACGAGGGCCTGTTAAGTATCTTGTGGTTAATATGCTCAAGCATTGCCAAGTAAGCAAGAGGTTTCACAGCATCCAGGCATAATTCAACATCAGTATTATAAATGGTAGCAAACTACCTAGTTTATATGTAGGGTCAGTTTAACCAATAACAAATAGTTATTAGCATTTTTTATTACATTTTTCCTTTACTGATTTGGACTAGTGGGTTTATGTCTAATGTTTGTAAAATGATTTAGACTGCATGGATGTGTAATATAAACCACATTTAATGGATTATGAGCCACTTAATTAATGTGCTATGAAATCTTGGATTACCTGTGTTTTATATTCTGCAGACGATTTTGCAGTGGGTTCGCTAAAACTTGTAAAAGTGCTTAGATATATTTTCCTTTAAATCCAAGAATGTGCACAGTATTGGAAGGTGATTATCCAGGGGATAATCACACTTTTTTTGATATCTCTATTAATTCTCAAGTTGAATGCTAAGAGTTAAAGGGGGGGAGGCGGGGGGAGCGAGCGCGTGCACATGAGAGCGAGAATGAGAGGACGAGAGCTTGTGGTGATGATGAGTGGGCGCCTTTCAGAGGGTAAACTGGGCTGCAAGATCGTCTCTATAGATTTTTGAAATGCTCCTAGTGCATTTTATATTTCATTGTATCATATTTTCTATAAAATGCAATTTCTGTAAATTAATGAGCATTTGAAATGTGTCTGTATGAAGTGGAATGTGGTAAAAGTCTGCCCGAGGGGACTTCAGCATTACCAGGATGTTATTAATTACTGAGGGTGAGATCTTTCTTTTTGTCTTGGTCAGTCAGTCAATGGGTCAGTTTGTCTTTCATGGCTTGGAGAGCAAACTCACTCTCACTCAAGGTTCTTGAGGAAACCAGGAGGCAAAAGTATGGGCCTCAGGGGAGAGGGACAGCGCTGATGGCAGCAGCAAGGTGAGGATGTCACACCACAGGCGTGGACTGGCAGCACATGTTACTTTTCCAGATTCCCATTTTGTAGTTGTGAACTCAGCCTTGTGTGATCACCATGAAAGTCTTGGTTTGCTTCTGCCATGTGCCGTCCCCCTCCTCTTGACCACTCTTGGCAAACCTCACAGCCTGTCCCCAGCCACCTGGCCCAGAGGCTGCATGGCCCCACAGCCTCTGTTCCTTTCCCATGGCACTCTTGATTCTTACCCTTTTCTTTTGGAAAAGCCATGGGCTGGAGTATTTCACCACTGGGGCTTCGCACCTCTGCAGAAGCTGCCCGGGCACAGGCGTAGTGGAAAATAAAAATGCACTTGCTGTTTCTTGCTGCTGGTGTCCATCGCCGTAACCTCCTCACCGACACAGGAGAAGGATTCAGCTCCAGGGCTGGGTGATGCCCATGGTTCTCCATCCATTGGGTTGGTGCCGCTGCCTCCCAGCTCCGTGCGGCTCCTGGAATGCTCGTGTGGATCCCGCAATGCCAGGTCTCTGCTGTGAGCTGTGCCCTGCCATCCTGGCACCACTTACCTGCAAGCAACAGCTTAATCCCTGCTCCAGAGCGCCTGGTGCTTGACATCCTCTGTGGGATGAGGGATTTCAGGTGGGGAAAGGGCTGGCAGCGGTGTGGGACAGCAGCTCGGGGCCAGCAGCAGCGCACACAGTCCCCAGCGGTTGAAGGAGCCACTTAGCCACGAAGGGGATGTTGTCTGACTTCAGCTTGTCTAAACATTTCAGGTTTTTAAGAACATTTATGCAACCTAAGTCAAACAAAACTGTTTGAGTGATTAAAAATAAACCAACCTGTTTCCATTGGCGACTTTTTTTTTTAAATCAGCAGATATTTTTTCTGCAGCATTTGCAATCCAGCCATTCCAATCCCATGAGCCTATAAATCAGACCAACCAGATTATTGTGTTTTGACCCAGTTCTGCTCAGTCTCCTTCTGCAGGACCTTTCCCTTCTCTTCCTTCTTTTCCCTTTTCCTCCCTGCATCCTGACCCCTGAGTCTTACAGCCCCACAAGCAGCAGCAGCATCAGGTCTCTTTTCTGACAGTGGGACCAGTGGGAGGTAAGCACGGGGCACATCCAGCAGTGAAAACAGATCACTTTTTACAAACCTTTCTGCTTCCTAATATTACTGATGGTTTGTAATCCAGCTAAGGAAATTTACATTAATCTAAGGGGTCCCATTGACAAGATGACTTTGCCATCACTCTGTACCCCTCTGACCCTTACGGATGGTGCCAACCAGCTGCAGCTGGAGGTGATGGTGACTCAAAAGGAGCTGCAGCAAGCAAAAAACCCTCTGGCTGAGCCTGCAGTCACTGTTTATTCTGAGAGGCCACAGGAGGGGTTAGTGCATTGAGACCAGAGACCCTGTTCCCTGACTAGACTAAAACATTAAACTGAAGTGATCCCCACTCTTTGTACACTACAAGGCAGTGGGGAAGGACTTGATTTCAGGGAGGTGGAGGGGATCCCGTCCCTAAACACCACTCTCCCACCCTATTACCCCATAGCACTGACTGGGGACACCACCCCAGCTCTCCCTGCTGTCTAAGGGGACAGTGAGTCCCCAGGGCACTGGGGCTGGACACGTCTGGTGGCCCCCCTACCTCCTAAGGATGAGGACTGCACATCCCCAAGCCAGGGACCGTGCAGATCCAATGTCACTGCTGTACCCACAGCCACCCCTGGCAGAACATGACCCACGGCCCTGGTGGTCTGTTTATCATGTAGCCTAAAAGTGGGAGCTGCATCAGTCACAGAAATGCTTTGCAGGGCAAGGAGGAGATACAGCAGGAAATAATGACAGTAAATAGGCAAGTCTGTTCTAGGTGTCCTATGTTCTAGTCATGGTTTCGCTTCTGGTTTTGCATTTTTTTTTCCATTTTTTTCCCTTCTTTGTTAGACCAGGCGATGCTGTTGGCAGTTCTATGACGGTGATGGGGAGTTTGCTCCCCATGGGTTTTTAGGGATAGTCAGGTCCAAATCCAGCCTTTAGAAGTGGGATTTCAGAGGTGGCTGTATCGCCTGTAACTGCTCCGTGTAGGGTGGACGCTCAGGCATTGAAGGATGGTAATGGTCAGTGCAGCGTCTGTCCCACACAATATGCCAAGATTGCAACTTTCTTTAATCTAAAAAAAGAGAAACAATAATTAAAGGTAAAATACGGAATGTTTACTTGTGGTGTCTTTTGGAGCTCTTCATTGTAAGTGTGAAAAAAAAACTATTGGGGGAGGGTGGGAAATGCTGTGTCACAATGATTGCAAGTGTATAAAACAGCAGCCAGACAACGTAGGTGTCTCCCACACAAATTAACTTGGTTTCATGGGAAAATTAAAGTTCTTTCCAGTCCACTCCAACCCCACATACAACTGTTCACACACAGTGTACATAATGTAGTTAGTGCTTGAAGCTACAAATCTAATAGGGGAAAAAACAACAACAACATATAGATGTATAATTGGAGCACTTTCTTTTTATTTTTTTTTTATTTTAATGATGATTTTGCATGTTTCCTTTCCGATGGAGAAGCTGTGTAGCAGCCCGCATGACTGTGGTTGTTCTCAAGGAAGACTTCTGCTGTTCTTCTGTAGTCACGCTGAAGCGCAAAAGCAAAAGTTTGCGTCCGTTAACCCAGTTCAAAAACCTTTTTTTGTAACCGTCAACAGCACAAATATTTTGTATTGTTGTTTGTACCATTTTTGTACCAAAAACAAAAGAGGGGAAAAAAAAAAATAAGGGAAGAAAGTAAATGTTTTCAATGTGTTTTTAGTGCCACTGCAATCTTGGTTTCCAAACTGAGTGACAGGTTTGCTGATTTATTGTGTATCAAAGCTGAACTGGCGCACTGACGCCTGGCTCCAGTGTAATAAAAATAAAGTCCCCCTTTTGAATAGTCTCACTAGCTTTTTTTTTTTTTTTTTTTTAATTTCATTTACCTTCCCCACATGTCCACCCCAAGCTCAGTCACTGCTCATGGCTCTTAAACTCACAGTGAGACAGCAAGGGGTGGTCTGGCTGCAGGGGTGGGTCCAGATGCACAGACACCAGTGGGGTTTTTGGAGATCCTAGGTGCTCCTGCAGGAATTTGCATTCATTCATTAAAGGCAGGAGCATGACTCCCCTCTGGCCTGTGGTGTTGTTTGGATTACAGATGTTGTGGTGCAGGTTCCTCACACATCCCAAAGCAGCCCCTTTCTGCTGCACTAAAATGTTGGTGCAAATAGTTGGGTGGCAATTTCACTCCTGCAGCACCAGATCTTTGTGCTTCACTGCAATCCCAGCACATTCAGGGGTCTTCACTTGCTGCTAACATACCAGTCACCCCTGACTGCTACATCAGGATATCCAGCCTGTCCACCTGCCCACTGCCCTTTGACTGCCAGGGAACTGGAATGGTCCAAAAATGTCTTAAGGAATGACTGAGCACCCTGGGCCAGCGGATGGTCTGCAGAGGAAACCTGAGCTTCCTTCTCCCAGTTGTATTTCTCCACCTTCTCTGCAAGTGCAGGAACAAAGTCAGGGCTGGAGATGCTGCTGTAGGTGAGTGTGCAAAGCCTTGGTGTCAGCGTTGCTGTGTACAGCAGCACTTCTCCTGCAGGGCCATCATTTCTGCTTTTCTTCAGCTGCTCCTCCCTGGCAGTTTCACCCCTAGGAGGGGGCACAAACTCTGTGGTGCTGGGCTGAGCAGCAAGTGCTGGGCACACAATTAGCAATTAGCAATTAGCACTGGCAGCCATCACTCACAGTGCCCTGGGGACCTGTCCAGGCCCTGGGTGGGCAGTTGGGTCCACCCCAACTCTCACCCCAACACCAAAGCACACATGCTATGAGTTAGTGAGGCCTCAGCAGATCCCAGGGCTCAGTGGGGCCAGAAGGACACACAATTCCAGCTATCCATGGGGCTGTTCTGGCCAAGCGTGTGGAAAGCAGCGCTGTCTCATTTTTAATAAACATTAAGATGAATGCAAATCCTGTACATGGCAATTTACTTCCCCCCGGAGTCAGCTAAGAATATTTTATTGCTAGTTTTGCTAATTCTCAAGCTGTTCTGTTTCTTAGAATTATCTTTAACTACTGAATAATGCAAGACTGTTGCATCACAAATATTAGTTTCTGCTATCAGTGGAAGGCTGGGCTCTCATCATCGTGTTATTAGGCTCTTATCTGCCTGCAGAAAGTCTTGTTCCCCAAATGATTTAGCTGCGTGCTTAACTTTGACCGTGTGAATAGTTTTCCTAAGCTGATGGAAACAACTGCCCTCCCCTAAATCCAGGGACTTTTGTACCAAAATTAAAAATAACAACAGTTACTATTACAGTTATTATTGTAGGCTCTTGGGTTGGAGTTTTTCTCCCAAGTTAGATTTGAAATAGAATTTGGTTCAGATCAAACTGAAGCACATGAGGATGATGATTTTTTTCAATAAATGAAATAACTGAACTTTTCTTTGTTCTCCAGACTAAAACCTTTGCATTACCAAGATCTTTTCCTCCCCATCCACACTGCCCACCCCCACATCTCTTTTTAAACACAGAGCAGGTTTTTTAGCCAAAAAGATCAGCCCTAACTCTGTATGCCGTACTGCACTACTGCCAAAACAACCCCTGGGTGAGGGCAGGAGAGGCATTGGGAAAGTGAAATGTTTTATTAATCACTGGCCAAGATGTTTACTATGCTCAAAAAAAATATATATTAATAGGTAAAATAACCCAAAGGCCTTTTTTTCTGGCAAATTCATTTCACATGTCAAGAAAAATGTGCTCAGCTGTACTGATTGCAGGGTGAGGTCATGTGTGCACACCTTCACATCCCTCAGTGTGCACTTCCCTTCTGCCCAGCACTACCATGTACTGGGGCTGACTGAGACTGAGCTTTGGCCTCCTTCTCTGCACTTATTATTTATCAGTAGGGTCAAAAACGCTTCAAAAGACCAGGATGGGACAGACAGGGACATACAGACACCTGTGGGAAGCCAAGCCCAGTTAAGTGGCTCCCTTAACTAGCTCACTTGAAAATACCCCCAGCACTTCTTCCAGCCACAACAACAGCAGCACCACACCAGGAGCACTCAGGAGTTCCAGGAGTAACATTCCTCTTAATGTGGGATAAACTGAAAGGATGGGGACAAGCAAGGGCACCCAAAGAGGGTAGGCTTCAGCAGGCACTGTCCTCTGCTCAAATGGACCTAGCAGCGCTCCAGTTATTATTTATGGTGTCCTCTGCTCCCGTTCAGGGCCAATCTGCATGGGGAAAGAGTTAATGAGACATTAAGGATTTGGATGTCAGTGAAAAGCAGAGAGGGGAGGGGAACTGGGTGCTCCCAGCCGGGGAACTGGGGATCCCCCACCAGCAGTGGGGCTGGAGCAGCTCCCAAGCAGAGGGTTAGGCACAGGCACCCTTGGGACATGGGCAGCAGCATCTTTTCACAACAGCAAACTCTTCCTCCCGAGAGAGCTGCAGGATTTTCCCCCACTCCCCTCTCACCATGATTAATGTACGGCTGCTCCGCACTCAGAGCCCCAGCACAATCCATCTCTCCTGCTCCTCGCCCTCCCCACTTTCTGTTTTTAATGAGAACAGATTTTTGTTCTCTTTTATTTTGCTGCAATGCTCTGTGCAAGCAGGGCCACAGCAGCAGGGGGTGGCTGTGATAAGGGCAGTGTACCCACCATGGGTGCACCTGTACAAGGTTACAGTCCAGCACAGTCCAGTCTAGAAGGTGAGAAGGGCCCTGTGCCGTGGCCAGGATGTAAAGATACAAATTTAATAGACCCTCCTGGCTGTCCCTGGGGTTTTGTGAAAAGCCAGGGCCTGCTGGCAAGTTTGCCCTCCCTGCTGCTGCCTTCATCCATCCCCTTCTTGATGGAGATCAGAGGACTGGCAAGGAGGGACATCTCCATCAACACCTTTCATCAACCTCCTTGCAAAGGTGGTTTTTAAGCCAGCCTAACCCAAATGACCCCAAACCTTTGCTGAAATGCCTGGAGGCTTTGGTGAGCTGCACACAGTTGACAGGGTTGGAAGGGAAACCTTGCTTCAAGGTGTTGTGTTAATTAGCAATCAGTGGCTTTAGGAAGGGTCATTTCCACCTGCAGCCAAAGGAAAATGGTCCTCCCACCAGCTAATTGGGAATTCACAGCCTGGGGCCTGGTTCTCACTGCATGCAGGGCTGTGAACCCCAAACCACACACACTGACCCTACAAGAAGTGCATTTAGAGCAGCAGCTGCCATTCGAGGCATTTTCAGTCATTAAATCACTGTGTAAGCAACTCCTGGTTTGCCTCGGTGAGCAAGATCCAGTGCCATGGACTTCCCTGGTGTGGGGCTGGCCTGTCACTGGCACTTTTAAAAACCTGCCTTTAGATCTGGCAATAAAAGTACAGAAGAATCATCATCTAACACTGAGCAGCTGCTGAACTGAGCTGGGCAGCCAGGCACAATGATGAGCTGGGGGGAGGGATGGGAAGGACGGAGAGCTGGGCTGGGCATGTCCAGTCAGCATCATCCAAATCGTTCAAACTTACCTTGGTTTGGAGAATTAGCACAGCCCCTCTGGTTTGTACTTATCCTGGCTCTGTTTTAGCCTCCAAACACTCACAAATGTTGGCAAATTAAAAAAATGTTAGTGTTCACCCAGCAGTTTCCCTCGGGGAGATAAAGTCTCTCTCTACCTGTGCTGGAAGGTGCTAAAAGTGAATTGTCAAAAATCCCTGGCAGGCTGCAGAAGAAATAAGGCAGAATTGGGTCTCTGTCAGTACTCCCAATCTTCATAAACCAGATTTACAATATCTGAGGCCACATGGAAGCTTTATAACCGAGTACATAACGACCATGCCATTAACCTGTGCTATCTACAGCCAAACTCATTACTTTATGAAGTAGTTTGAGTTACCTCAGAGTACAAAGGGCAACCCAGCTAATCCTGATCTGTGAAAACCATATTGATTGGGAGTGCAAATCAGACATACAGATATATTCATTTGTGTGAGGACTCCCTGGCCTGTGCCTCCTTGCTGCTCCCCAGCTGAGGTTCTGGCACCCAGCTCACAGACTGACATACATTTATCACCACAAATCTTCTCTCACATTCTTCCTCGGGAAGGAGTGAGTACCTTGCTTTAATATAGTGCTATCGATCCTGAAAGCTCAAACAATAACCACTGGATAATCAGAATTCACCAGCAATTGGGATTGAGCTGCTTTTAGCATTTTGTAGGGACAGAAAGGAATTCAGCACCCTGTGAAAAAGGCACATGAGGCACCACAGAGGAGAGGATGCAGGAATCCAGCCCCACAGTCGACCCCAAATTCCAGACCTCAGGCAAAAAGCAGTGTCAGGAAGGCAATACATCACCTCCCTATAGTACTCTATAAAATATTTAACTTCTAAGTACATTACAGAAGTGGTTTCTTTTGACATTACATTTGTGCTCTTGTAAAAGGCATGAAGCCAAGAGCAAACATCCATCCCAGAACAACCAAACATCGCTGCAGTGCCACGGCTGTGCTGGCTCAGGGGACCTGGGACAAGTCTGACAAGAAATTCTCATTACCTCCTGCCCCAGTGTGGGATGACACCACAGCCATGTGCTGTGCACAGCCCCCAAGCCCTGGCTGACACACTCCTGAGTACATCAGGTCAGGTAAACATGTTTGTACAGGAGAATCCTGCTATTTAAGAGCCTCTGATCAGAAGAATTTTATCATCTTCCCTGCCTTAATGCAAGCAAACATGCAAATGGAGAGCAGGGCTTTGCTGCAGGTACCCAGCCCCTGCAAGTGCCTCGCTTCCAAGGCATGTAACAACTAGAAAAGGAACAACCTCTTCCTTGCTTTAAGTGCTTCTCTAAATTTTTCACTGAGCATCTTAGCTTTCCATTTGTTCTGCTTCTGTTCATGCTTGTCTCTCCCATTTGTTCTTATACTTGTGCAGCTGCAGAAGGACCCTGGTGGCACTGAGGCAACTGCACATGCAGGGGAGTGGAGGGGTGGATCTGCTTAACTTGACATTTTACAAAGAAAACTATTTCAGCACAGCAACCTCTCCCCCCCAAAAAAAATATTAATGCAAAACAGCCTTAAAAACAAACAAACAAACCAACAAAAATCAAAATATTTTCATCTAGAGTTATCAAAGAAACAAGTGAGGCTTCAGCCCAATTGTAAATTATGTCCCATCACTGGGAAGTCCCTGGCTCTGCCACTTCTCTTCAGATGGAAGCTCAGTCCCCATCATTTAGACTACCTCCTTCTAGGGGCAGATTGCAGTAAGCCCGTAGACTTCAGCCCAAGTAGAAGGTTTTTTTAAGAGAAATTCCACATTTTGTTGCCTACAAACAACTTAGGTGAATGGGCAAAAGGTCAAGTCCAGGCTGAGCCTACCTTCTGCAGGGGAGAACCAGGGCAGGGTCCTCAAGGACCACTTTTCTCAGATCATCCTAATGAGCCCAGCCCAACAACACAGAGGTTCCCAGCAGGCTGAGCATGGAGCAGAGGGTAACTCTGGGTTATTTCCAAATAGGTGTCTTTTTAGCAGGGTTTCTTAAGCGAAAGCAGCTGTGATCTGCCTGCCTCCCCCTCCCCTGCTTCCCATTGCTCCACACAGACAGTTGAACTCATTGACAAAGAGAAGCTAAATTGGACAAAGCAAGAAAGGTAATTAAGCCCCTGCATCTTTTGTTACCTTTGTGCAGGGAGGAAAAGAGGTCTTAAACTTTCCCTGAAGAGGGATAAAACCTCCAAGGGGCCTTGCAGCCAGCTACAAGGAACTCCACATCTATTCCACTGGCACTTGTGGGATGCCTTGTTTGCTGTGAGGTCGCTGTCCAGCATCCCACCAGGTGCTCAGAGTCCCAAAATAAGCCCTGTTCCTCCTGCCAGCGAGACGTGGTGGCACAGGGCATCTGGAGGAGCAGCATGTCACCCGCTGGGGTGAGGGCTCAGCAGAGTGGGCACCAGGGCAGGACCCAGCAGGGTTGGACCAGCCAGGCAGCTCCTGCTTTCCCAGCTGCTCCTCGAGCTGTGCGAGAGCTGCCAGGCTGTGGCCCAGGGTATTCCAAACGTCTGAAAATCATCCCATGGGCTCCATCCTAGTTATTTATAGGAGCTCATTCTCGAAAATCTCAGTGGGGATTGGAGCCCTGCTATGCTAAATCCTCTCCAAACACATATTAACAGATTCCAGACCGGGCTTGCTGCTCAAGTTACGATTTAAAGTCTGCATGGAGATGGCAGGTCAGAAGCACTCCTTCCCAAGGAATGTGCTGCAGACCTCAAAATATTCATTGCCATCTGTCCTTTTTATGTCGTGGGTTTATAGAGCTCTTCTCAGAGTGAGTCCTGCCCTGGGCAGGGCGGTGCCAGGCTCCCAAGGAGCACTCAGCAGATGACAAAGGAATTGCTCTGCCCAGGAAATGCAGTTTCCTGGTGGAGACAAAGCGGCCAGAGCAGGCTGGGTAATCCTGACAGGCTGCCTGCTCTGGGACAGCCTAATGCTGCTCCTTGCAGAGAGAAGGTCTTTTGGACTGATTGCATTATAATTTAATCCATCCTTCAGCGATTTTAGGTCTCAAGATTGTTGTTATTTTACACCTCAGCAGAAGTTCACAAGGAACAAAATGAGGTTGTGATCCTCTAGGGGAAGCTGGCAAGAGTCACAAATCCATCTTTGTGGATACAGATTTAAGCTTAGGTCCAAATAATTAGTTCTTTACCCAGGCCTTAAGCTAAGGAGACCATGAGTTCATCTGCAGAGGCTGCAGAACAGCTTCCTGGGAAGCTGCAACACACTCACATTCCTTTTCCACACTCATTTATAAAGCAAAGGTTCCAAGCAGTGCTGAATGTGCCTCAGAGTCTGGAGCTCCAGAACAGTGAGAGCAGGATGACCCAGAGCTCCTGGCTGCAATTCCAGGAGGGGCTTTCCCCATGGACCAGAGTGACCCCCTGGCTCTACACTTATTTGGATAAAAAACCCTTTTTTTCCACCTTCTGCCTTCTCTGGGCAGCCTTAAGCTGCTGTAGCACAGACAATGTCTGTGGGTCTTGGTTCACCATCAGAAAGTCCAGCAAGATGGGAGCAGGGAGGCTGCATCCACTTGGGAAGTCCAAGGGCATTCCCAGCAGCAGTTCTCTGCCTTTGGAAATTCATGATGAGCCTCTAATCAGAGACACAGCCACGAAAAGCCAGTTGTCAGTGCAAACAGAATGAAAGCCTTGGGAGATAGGAAGTGCCATTGTCCCTGTCCTCCCAGGAGTTGTTCCTTGCTCTCCTTGCCCTGTGGATAACATCTTTGTGGGGGAGTCCACGATGTAGAGCTGCTGTGGACCAGTGAAATGCTGGGCTTTAACTGGGCTTCAGTTCATTGCCAGAACACCCTCATTCCAGACACAGCCAAACCAAAGGCAGGGCTGAAGGATCCCCCATATACCAGCCTTAGTAACAGGTATGTGCTCAGAAAATATCGTTTTTTATTTCATCATTCATTTATTGCTCTCCTCTGTCTTAGCAGTAACCAAATCTTTTCAGAGCAGGAAGGTGCAGTGAAATGGTGCTGGGGAAGAAAATGAGGGAAAGTCTCCTGAAGGCAGGCAAAGGAGAGGAAGTCAGCCCAAAGATCAGAAAGTTAGCTACACAAATTTCTCCAGCTCACAAGGCAGGATAAAGCTCAAACCTCCCCTAGGCAAAGAGGATATAAACAGCCCCATTACCCTGAGCCACTTAAAGCCTTTTGAAAGGTTTGAAAGCCTTTTGAAACACTGGTTCCTACCATCAGCTGCACACATGTGGGAATTCCCCTCACATTTGGTGAACCTTATTCCAGGAGCAGGTGCTGTGGCGTTTGAGCTGGTGGGATTTTGATACCTGACCATACACACATTTCTCCCTCTGCCCACAAATCCTGCCCAGCTTTTCAGGTGATTCCTGCACAAGAGGAAGAGCTGGATCTATGGAGAGCACCTGAAGTGCTGCACACTCCTTAATCTTGGATCAATTTTGGACTTAACCCATCCAACCTGGACTCAACCTTTGAGCATCGAGCCCTGAATTTCTGCACCAGACACAGGCTGAATTTGCCTCTCCACAAGCCAAATCCCAGGGAAGACCCTGTTGCCCTACAGCTGGGTAACTGCTGTCCAGGCATACCCAGGACAGGAGCTGTTTGCACCCATGAGGATATGGGGGGTGTGATGGGGCCCTCTGCAGAGCACCCTGCAGCCTCCCCAGGCTGCCACACCTGGCTGAGCCCTTCCCCTCCATCCAACAGCAGAAAAACCATGAGACCCCAGAATTCCCTGTTTGCTTCTCATCTTTCCTCAAATTCAAGAGGGATGTGTCCCTCCTGCACCTCCCTTCTGAGCTGGTGGTCTGTAAGTCCTGCATCCCACACACAGGCTGCAATTCCCCCTTGCCAGGCTGCCAGGGAACATAAACCCACCCTGCAGGCTGCATGCCAAAGACACCTGGCAAATTCAGCTTGTGCTTCATCCCTCCTGCTCCTCACAGGATGGCCCAGACCCATCAGGAGGCATCAGGACACGCCAAGCCTGCACTTCTCCACTCCTTCCTCTCAGTGGCTTTGGGGACACCAAGGGGACATATTTCTCAGGCTGCCACTGAGGAGTGATGGCTCTATCAGCCTCCCTCTGCCTGCCTGAACCTTTCCTTATTTATTCCCCGCTCTGAGCTGCGGCGTGTGGCTGCTGAAGCATTTGGAAGTTTGTGTAAAGGTTTTATTGCTTCATTTTTAACCTCTGCACAAATGTCTACATCATTAGCTTGGGTTGTTTCACCCTGGCTCACATCCCCTCTGAGCTTTTCTCCTCCTGGGCATCCCCATGCTCCTGTCCCTGTCAAGCAAAGTGGGATGGGGACCTGGAGGGGGAGATTTATTAGTGCTGAGGTTGTTTTTCTCAAGGAAGGAGTTAGTCCAGATTTTTTCCATGCCATACACAAAGATGTGAACACACAAGGTCTGGCTCTCCATCATGCACTTCATTCCCATGTCTTGACTCCTCAACTGCAAAAAATCCCACCCCAGTTCATCTCCCACAGCACAGGAGTTGTTGTGGGGGCTGTAATGCAAGGCCATGGCACACACAGCAGTACCCAAAACCTGACCATCGAGTGACACCTGGAACACACAGCCCACCTGCACCACGAGAACACCAAAGCCTGCCACCAAGATCACAGCCACCACTTCCCTCTACCCACTGGGACATCTGCTGGAGAGCAGACTTGTGGCAGGCCATGGCTCATTCCCAAGGCCAACAAACTGCACATTATCACTCATTTGTGATGCCCTGCTTTAAATTCCCACCAGCATGAGCCTACCCACCCCATGCCACTTGGGTAATGACCATGACAATCCCTACAGGGCAGGAAGTTGGAGCTGGGCTGTGTCACCAACAGCTCCAAGTACCCATCCCCGAGGAGGAGCCTCATCTTGGCAGCAGGGACCCCTTCACCACCTTCATTTCACATCTAAACCCACCACAACAAAACACCTGATCACATCCCATGCAACCAAGGGGTTAAAAAAGTGCAGGTGCTGCAAAATTTATCATTCCTTGGCATTCCTCTCTGATCTCCGTGCTTTTCCACAGGTGGTGAAGAAGCAGCACGGATTTTCTTTTTCTTTTTGAAGATATGCTCCTGCAGCCCTGGGTACAAACATTTGCCATTTTGCCCTCACCACCCTGGCTGGGCTTGGCACCATTTTCCTGGTTTGAGAAGACCCCTTGTCCTTGTCAGCAGGTCTAAGCTACACCAGGCACACAGCACGTAGGGACACACCAGCAGTGACTTGGCATTCCAATAATCTCTGGATTCCTTGGACTTCAGAGGCCAGTTTGCTGCCACCAGTGGCAAAACTCAACCTGCAGGAACAGCATGTTCAGCGTTTCCAATCCTCTCAGACCACATCTTCAAGGTGGGGGATAAGATATGCAGAGCAAAATTCTCCCAAAGTAGGAATTCTGCCTCTGCAAATATCAGCGATGCAGGTGTCGTACTGGGGATTATCCACCGTCATGGCGTGTAGAGGGAAGATGGATTTCAGGATGATAATAGGAATGACACACGTTGCTTTTTCCCCTTTCTGCTGACACGCAATTTAGCAGTCACTGCAGAATTTTCTTCCCATTTAAAATTTCCATTTAATAGCCAAGGAGCTCATGTTAATTCAGATGATCTTTCCCGCAGCACAAAAAGGAAGGGTGCCTCTTCAGAAGCTTCTTTTCCTGTCTCAGTGGCTGTGGCTAATAAAAAATACCTCCTGTGACTTCACAAAGGCCATGGAGAGCATGCTCTTTACCACGCTAGCAAGCTCCACTTGACCCAAGGTTGGGCAGAGTCAACAGTATTTAAAAATTAGGCCCTCCTAATAATCATCTCCTCCTAGGAGGGGTCCATGGAGGTTTCCCAATGTATTTTCAGGACTGAAGGAGATGCAGTGAGCATCCTCCTGCCTGTCATCCCATCCCTGAGGCAGGATCCCCATAGCAGGCAGGCCAGGCACTGGTGGGGACCGTGTGGTGACAGCATGATGGGATACAGGGACATGGAACAGGGCTGGAACACCAACAGCCATCCCCAGCTCAGGGGGATGTGCTCCCCTGTCCTCCCCTGCAAACCTCACTCTCAGAGGGTTGGGCAAGACAAGGGGTATTTTACATGTGTTTCTTGGTTTAATTGCATTTTTCCCATTTCCCCTGAGCATGCCCCAACCCAAAGCCATGCTGACCACTGGATGGGGGCTAACCCTGGCCCTGCCAGCAGGAGATGGCAGCAGGGCTGTGGCCTCCCTGATGTCCAGCTCTCCCCACGTGCCAGCGAAGGCGCTGTCTTGGCAGCTCACCCCAGATGGGAAATTGCATCCTACCTTTATTTATGTACTTTTCCAACCAAGTGTAGCTGGCAGTCAGGTGAACCCACAGAGCAAACTTCCTTCTCACTTAAACAAACAGCAAAATCATTACAAAACTCTCTCCTGTGCATTGGAGGTGCATATATTCACTTATCCTATAGAGCAGAAACATGGGGCATTGCTTAATTAAGGATGTGGGTGTAGAGGCTCCAGGAGCAGAGATTTCCCATGCAAATCTCCCAGCTGTGAGCACAGCCAGGGTACATAGGGAGCATATTAATGCTTTTTGCAGCCAGCCCTCCTGCTTAAATCAGTGGCTAAACCCAGTCTGAGGGAAGGAACTTCTGTCCTGAGGAATCCTGGGCTCTCTGCTCTTGCTGAACTTTATTTATTTACCCAAAAGCATCTCATGGATGGAGCTAGAGAAGTGAGGGTGTCTCCACACAGAACTCAGTGAATGCCAATCCATCAGAAGTCCCTCCTTCATTCTTCTCCCTTCCCTGAAATAATGATATAAACCCAGCACTTTTTTTTTTTTTTTTGGTAGGATATAATTCAGGTTATTGCCAAGAACTGCAAATTGTTTACCAGCCTTGTGCAAACAAAGACTCTGATCAGCCACAGAAGCACAGCCCTGGGGCTTTCCAGCAACCCGGAATTCTTTAATTACTTAACAAAAACTCAGTCTTACTTTTTTTTTTTTCTTTTTCTCCTTTCATTTTTTTTCTTGCCTTCAGTTGGAAAACCACAATCCTGGATGCCTTCCATACCACACGCTGCTAAAAACATCGTTTAGCTATGATTTTGCCAAAGTAGTTCCCCAGCTGGGATTGAAGAGGGGCCGAAGCCGTGCTCTGTCAGGAAGAGCTGCCTGGAAGCAGCAAAACAGCCTTGGCATGAACGTTCCTGGTGGTAAAAGTTTCTCCTGAACACACACATGTGCTCGTGGGCACACAGAATGAGCATCTCCTACAGAGCCTGGCAGCTTGCACTGAGCATCCCCTAATTCCTCTCAATTTCATACAGTGGTCTTTGCTCAAGGTCTGGTTTTGGCCACCCCAAGAAGTGTTCTGGAGAAAAGCAGACAAATGACTTTGCACAAATGTGGCAGGAAAGAAGAGCAGGCACTGGGAATGCACAGCGAGGCTCTCACAGGCAAAACCCATCTCTCCTCCAGCAGCAAGAGGAGGGAGAAAGGATTCACCATCCTTTAGCTCTCACCTAACACAGGCACCACCCCACCATAGTCAGGGAGCAGCAAGGCAGTTGGAAGGAAGAGTTCACTAAAATTTTTTAACATGCCTTATTTTTACCATCTTGGAAAAGCCTCCAGCCCTTTTTCTTTGAAAAAATAAGCTGCACATTTGGGGGGAAAAAAAAAAAAAACACCAAACTTTTTAACAAAAGAGCCAAATTTGGATTGCATTAACTGAGGAGCAGTTCAAGGTGCAGAATAATTCACTGTCAGGCTCGGAGAGGCATCTGTGGAGGGTAAATAAGGCTCATGCACAGCCGGCTCAGTGTAAGCTGTCATTGCAGCCAAGGCATCAGTCAGAAGAAAAACAAAATGCTGGCGGATCTTGGAATACATAAATAAAACATGCTTACCACTTGCCATCAGCGAAAAGTTTTAAAAAAATAAAAAAGCTGCCTTTCGAACTCCTCCCTCACCCCCCTCCCCTTATCTCTACTGCTCCTCCTTGTAGCATAAATTCAGTTTTCTACATCTCTATTTTCAGATATCCAAATGGACTCCAAGGAAAAGGAGGAGGGATGGAAAACAAACCCAGAAGTTTGGTGAAGTTATGAAAATTCCAGCTCAGCACAGGAGGATAGCATCAGCCTCCTCAGAGTGTCCCGTGGTGATTCCCAGGGTTTGGGAAGAGCAGGAAAGGCATGGCAGGGTGGGCCAGGGTGGGCTGAACTCTCAGCATGCTGCAAGAACCACGATTTTCCAGCCTGGGCCCTGGACAGCCGTGACGCCGATGGCATCTCCCAGTCCGCTGGCAAATAACCCTGTCAATTCCCAATCAAACCCCTGGCAGCGCCAAGGTCGCAGTCAAATGCAGTAAATTGATTTGCCATAAGTCATATTTACTGTCTCAGCCATAAATGTGTCAAACCCAATCTCTTTAACTGTAAATAATGCCAGAAATTCTCCTTTTTTTAGAAGCCTCCACTACAGAACCTCCAGCTGAGAACAGGAAGTGCTGTATTAAAGTCTGTATTGAAGTGTGGGGGTGTCAGGGCTGTGTTTACAAAAAGATCTGATCCAGACAAGTTTTACTTCATCCTCTGGGATCCACCATGGATGGGAAGGACAAGTGGGAGGTGGGATAGTGGCAGCTGCAGGATAACCCTGGGCTTCGTGCTGGAGGAAGGTGCTGGTGAGACCCCACACACAGCACTCCCCAGCAAAGAGAGCAAGGTCAAGAGGGAGGGCTGATTGCCTTGCACTGGGTTTGTTTATCCTCCAGTTCCCGGGGGAATTGCACACCTAGAGCTACTTGACACTGCCTTTTTGGATGATTTGATAAAGCACAAGGTGAGTGGCTCTGAGATGGAGACTGCCCACTGCCAGCCCCTGCCTGCTCTGTCCCCACATCCTGAGTGCTGCAGTCATGACTTCCAGAGCTGCCTGCAGCTGTGGGGATCTCTGCCCCACAAACAGGGATTTGGGCAGTGCATTTCTCACTGAAGCCATTCAGCTTGTTCAGGGTCTTGGTTCCCACT
Organism: Lanius collurio; assembly: GCA_020086605.1. Lineage (NCBI taxonomy): Eukaryota > Metazoa > Chordata > Aves > Passeriformes > Laniidae > Lanius > Lanius collurio. Next base: position 2,294,639 of record JACBWW010000027.1, read on the forward strand.
CAAACAGCAGCAGCACCGAACTCAATGCACTGCCTAATACTCTGCTCTGCATCACGTCTGTGAGTCAAACACATCTGTCTCCAAAGTGCACTCCCCGGGCTGCTGCCAGACCAGGGAGAGACAGGACTGCAGTAATTGATGTCAGACTGCCCTTCCTGCCAGTGTTTCGGGGCTGATCTGACGGTACCAATGGAAATCACAGCTTAGGTTTAAGACAAAGCTCTCCCTGAGAAGGAGCCTGAGCTCCTGTCCTCCCCCTGCATATTTGAGCAGTGGTGGGAAACATCTCCTGCCACATCCCTCACCTCCTCCCCGTCTGTCAAGACCATCCTGACGGTGTTTCCCTCCTCCCCTCTCCTTTCTTTGCACTCATTTCTCTTTCCGTCATTCTCCAGCCTCTGCTGACAGGATCAAAGCCAAACCAAACCCATCTAATCACAGACAATTGCTCCCATTTCTGTGGAGTTACACGAGAAAATCAGGGTGTGTGGCCCTTTGGCACATGGATAAGAGTGCCAGTCCCTTCCTCCAGCCCTCCTCAGCCTCTCCCTGTCGCACCATCACCAAAGCTCCATGTCCAAATCCACCCCACCAAATGAGACCCACAGCTGGAGAAAGCAGTGGGGTCATGAAGGTGAGTTCTCTCTAGCCCTCTCTGAGCAGAAAGCTCAGCCCTGAGCTGAGTAGCCCTGTGCCTCCATCCACAGTGCCTGGCTGATCCCTGTGGAGCCCACAGACACGTCCACCAGAATCCACAGCCATCCCTGCAGGCTGTCTCACCGGGCAATCCCAACAGGAGTCTTGTTCTCATTGCCAAAGACCACCTTGGGACATGGTGACCTTGCTCCCACCTGGCTCAAAACAAACTTTTTTTGGGCATAGGACACATTCTCAGAGGATTTGGGTTTCTCCTGCTGTTACATAAATGCTGAAGCAAAGCCAAGCCTCTGCAGAAAGTGGAGGAGCTGATGGAGGTCTTGTGGAGCAAAGGGCTCAGGGAATCATAGAACATCCTGAGTTGGAAGGGACCCACAGGAATCGAGCCCAGCCCCTGTCCAGTCCTTGCTGTAGACACCAGCATTCCCTTCATGACATGGTTCAGTGGGCATGGTGGTGGCCATCCAAAGGTTGGGCTTGGGGGTCTTTTCCAACCATAACAGTTCTGTGGGTCTATGATTTCCATATCTGCCTGACTCTCCCACCTGCCCTGGTACACGTGAACCACCACCCACCCTGAAACTTCTCTGCCCAGCTCTGGGTTCTCCTCAGTATTAAATTGCAGGAGCTGCAGATGGGAGAAGTTCACACTGGAAATCAGAAATAAGGGCACTGCTTTGTGGACTTCCAGCTCACTGATGCTCTTCCTGATCATTAAAGCCAGCATCCTTTCAAGATGAGCACAGATCTCCCATTAAAAATGCTCCGAACCAGAAGGCACACAATGGGGGCAGCAATTAGGAGCAATTGCTGCATAAACAGAAAAATAATTGATCAATATTTCTTTGGGAAAGCAACTGAACTGGGGTGGAACAGGCTCCCTGGCCATCCCCGTGATTTGGACATTTTTCACAGTTTTATATGGGGATAGAAGTAAACAAAAAAGGGTCTGTTGAATTTTGTTTGCAAAATGTTGGAAGTTGGAATCATCAGAAAGCCTTGGGGAAAAACACTCCAGGTAGGAAGGACAGGATTACTCTGCTGAGTGAGGACAATTTCAATGTCTACCTCTATAAATGCCACCTCCAAGCACCCAAAACACTGCTCCAGTGGGGCAAGCCATGGCCTGATGCATCATTTCTTTATTTTTGTAACAGGTTTTCCAATTTGTCATACCCAGCATCTCCTGGGCTTTGTCTGGGAGCTGTTGGTGGCACAGGAACCCTGAGATATGTTCCTCCTGGTGGCATCAGTGGGGGATGTCCCTCCCCAGAGCAGCCTGGACACACAAATTCACTGTTGCATATTCAACACCACCAGTTTGCCTCCTGAACTGTAATTACTCAGAGTCTCTTTGGGATCCTAAATGGACTTTGAGATATTTAATGAATGGACTGTGAGTATCCCCTTGGTTTTCCCTGTTCAGCAGTGTCAACATGTTTCTAACATAAACCCTATGGCAGAGATTCCCAAACAAGCCAGGCCCAGGGCTCCCTCCCAGTATCTCAGACTAAGCTTCCTGCTTTCCTCTGCTGCATCAGACCAAAGCCCATCTGACACAGCCCTGGGAGTGGATATGAAACCCCCAAAAATCTTCTGCATTAGATCCTCACAGCAGCAAAGCCTTTCTCTAAATCAAATAAAGAAGACATCCTCTTCCTTCCATCCCCTAGCAAAGTTTAAATTCCAGGGATAAAGTCTGCCACCAATTACAAGGAAAAATGTGCTGTGCTAAAGGATGCAGAGGGGAGGTGGTGGATGAAGCACAGCAGTGAGAGAGGAGCGTGCTTGGACGCTTGATTTAATTTGGGCTGAGAATTACACGCTTATCTACATTTTTTTCCAGGCTAATTGGAAATTTCACAGCTTTTCACGAGTGGCCCATGGACAATTACCAAGGTACCTGGCTCTGCCAACCCCAGCAGTGCTGTGAGCAGAGTGGCAGCTGGGCAAAATGTGGGATTGCTCCACTCCAGCTCACTGAGGACAGGGATGTAGGATGGTTCAGGTCACCGTGGAGCCAGAGCACAAGGACAAGGTCAGGTGGTCATCCTGCCTTGGTGTCACCTCCTGGGGGAAAGAGAAGAGCAGCCCTTCCTGCCTCCCTGCTGTGGAACCGGTTGTATGGCTGAGAAACAGCCTAATGCAAACACTAATTACCCTAATTCTGATACAGCCTAAACTTCCTACGCTCGGCTTTGTAACAGTGGCATTTCTTTCCTGTCATCCCGTGGGGTGTGATTATATTTAGGAGAGAGGAAGTACAAGAAAGCAGAGCTGAGCTGTGCTCGAGCCATGGCACGAGTGAAGGAGTTAATGCTTTGGAGGCTGCTTTCCTATTATCTCACACCTTAGTCACCATATAATCAGACATGAATCCAATATGCAAAGGAGACACTACATAAAAAAAAAAACACTTGAAAGTTGCTTATAGTTTTGTTCCATACAGACAGCATTGATCTCCCAAAACATTGGCATTTCAAGGTGCAAATGAGTCTTTCCTGCCTCTTGCAGCCTTTTCTAATGTTTCGACTCCTTGTAAGCGAGGTTAAAGAAGGTGTGAGAGGCACTTAATTACAAACACACCGAACTCCTTTGACAAGTCCAAATGAGAGTTTGCCTATCAAGCATCATTTCAGTCCCAGCACAGAGCCACCACAGGCTCTGAACTATGCATGGGGAGGTGAAGGCAGAATAATTTAAATAAAAATCAGGGAAAACAAATCCTTTGACTGCAAAGTTCATCAAGGAGAGCTGCAGTTTTTATACAAAGCTACTGATCTCGAGGGAGGGAAGAGTTTGCAGATGCAGTGAGGGAAAAACACAGAAAATTTGCTCAGAAGTCCAAGACATAGGCTGAAATTAATAGTATGGGAGCTAACGCTTGGGTGAGTGCTGCAAGAAATAGCCACTGAATTTGGAAGCTGAATTTTTAAACGAACTCACCTCATTTAGGCTGTTCCTCTCCTCACATTCACTTCCCATGAATATTCAAGCAGAGCAGAGAATTCGCTGGCAGGAATATTAGCAAGAGCAGTGCCAATATCAGAGCATATATTAGCTGGGCCTGGAAGGGATTCACAGGAAAGTGCATTCCAGAGCTGTAATTGCACTCGGTGGTGCCCGTTCAGAGGGGCTTGGCAGTGCCCAGGGCTGAGCACGAAGCTGAGCACGGAGCCAGGCAGCTCCCAGGGCCATTCTGGGGTCTGGCACCTCCCCAGACCCCGAGCATCCCCAACTGCACTGGCAGCCCCAGCCAAAGGTGCAAAACCCAAGGTGGGATAAAGGAGGCTGTGAAATCGAACCCAGGAGAGCCTCACCCCTAAAGCTCCTTCCAACCCAGGCTGTTCTGTGCCCATCCCAGGATGGGGACACCAGGAGAACAAGGTGCACCATGGGGACAGGGAACTGATGGTCCCACTGAGTCTGATGAAGAAGAAACCTGCCAGTGCCTTAGCAGATTCCATTCTCCTCAGATGGGAACGGGGCACATTTTTCCCCCCATGGCAGCAAAAATTTATTGATGACCTTGATGCCTTTTGCTCAAAACTCTCCAATTTCTTTATCCAGCAGAGTGTTACATGGAAATGCAGACTGAAAGCCATGAAAAGTCCCGAGTGGGACAGGGCTGAAGGATTTTCCTCCCAGCACTCACAGGAGGGGGTCTGCAGAACAATAATTTAAGGGATTTTCCCGTGTGTAGTCACACCTCAAGCCCACTCCCACACTCCCTCTCCCTCAGCCAGCTGAAAGCACATTTTTTCTGAAGAGGGAGGAGGACTGGTCCAGCATTCCCTTTTTTTGGCAACGTCCATATATCTTGGGGAGCCTATAGCCGATGAATTACATGACATGTCGAGGGAAGTGGCACTGAACATATGGCTCTGCACTGTAATATATTCAGAGAAGTTTGATTTAAAGGTAGCAGGGAGGTGGGTGCAGGTCCCACAATCTGTTTAGGGGAAGCCGTGCCTTTCAAAGAATTTTGAGGCTATTTGCAGTGAAATCAGATGTGACACGGAGCCAGGTTCCATGATACCAGTGCTCAGAGCGTGGGGACAACAGCAAAGAAAACTGCAGGAGATGCACCACAGTTCAGGTGTGTCTGGACTGGGCTCAGGGGGGACTTTCCCACTGCTCAGAGGTCACACCACAGCAAGAGGCCCTGGTGCTGCTCGTGCTAAAAGTCTGGGTTGATGCCAAGCAGTTTTCAGGGCTTTCTTTGAGGTCCCAAATCTTAAAACAAAAAAGTTCTTAAAATAAACAAAAAAATAAGCATCAGAGACCATGTGCAATGTCCCCACATGTGCTGACTCCTGCCCAGGAGCAGGGGGGAGCCAATGCTGAGCCTCCAGCCTGCAGCAGGGACCTGCTGGACAGACACAGGCTACTCCATGTAGGGTTTAAAAGAAATAATTAGGTACAGTAGTTTAAAACACACACAGCAGCATTCTGCTGGGCAGATGACCTTAATTAGACTGTAAAGTGTGGAAAACGTTAATAGGAAACAGTGCCTGCCTGGAGATGATAAATAAAATGCATTGATCTCTAAGTACCGAGCTGGCAATTCTTTGTTTGCAGGAAAACATATGATTAAAAGTAATCCAGCAGTAAATATAGCACAGCTCCCCTGTCCTCTGCTGTGGGACAGGTTAGTCAGGCCCATCTCTGCCTCCAGAGCAGGACCAGCTGCATGGAGCTACAGGTCAGTTCTACACCAAGGGCTTGTGATTGTCCTTCCCAGCCTCAAAGCCGGGGTCTGTGAGGTCACTGATGTGTCACTGGTGAGGCAGAGGGAGATTTCCTTGGAAAACTCCACTTGAACTCACAGATGCCAAAGTGGGGAGGTCTTCACTCACCGCCTCTATCACCTCCATCTTTCACCTTGTGTCACCAGCAGCCCCTGGAAGCCCCATGGGGTTCCTCCACAGCACAGCCACAGCCCCTGTTCCCTCAGGGCTTCCATTCCAGCAGCCCCAAAGCCTGGAGGGTCAGTGCAGGGTGCCAACACACCCCAAGGGCACCTGGGGCCAGGTGGAGCCAGGTTTTTAACACCTGCTCATGGCCAGCCTGGCTATAAACTGATTCTCTGCAGACCAGGAGTTCATTACTGGAGTTGTTCAATGCAATTACATTTTCTAGGGCTCGTCTGGGAGAGTGAAGGTGAATCTCTGCAGGAGCCAGAGGGAGGGGGATTTTGGCATTGGTGTATCCCAGGGCTTTGCAGGTGGGATGCTGGCAGCATATGCATCATCTCCTTCACATCACACAGCTGGGGAATGGATTTTTCCCCTCACAAAGCCCCTTTGCTCCCTCTTAAAATGTGTCCCCCAGCATTATTCCATCTGCAGTTAATGGGGCAGCAGTGTCTGGCACATCCCTCACCACTGCCCCTCACCTGGGGAACAAAGGGGAAAGCAAGCAGGGAATTTGTTTTGTTGGTCTTGCCATCAAGTGATTTCCACACAGCTGAGGAAGTCAGAATGTCTTGGCAAGTGAGCAGGGCTCACTTGTATTTCTCCTTCCCACCATTCCCACATCCACAGGGTGTTTTGGTGGCCCTTTCCCCTCTCAACCCTCAGTCTCCAGTGCTTCTGTGCCTGCCCTTTTCACCCCTATATCTCTCTCAAAGCTAAAGAAAACCTGGAATCATCCCACACCTCTGTTTCCAGGAATACACACTAAATGCTAGGAGATCAACAAATATGGCATCAACATCGGATTTGCAGGATACAGAAAAGAAACCTGGAGCAGTGTCTGCCTGGGTGTACTTCTAATTGCTCATATCCCTCCTTTTCACCCAGAAGTGCTCTCTCTGTCCCAACTGCAGTATTGGTTTTGCATGACACGTGCTTGGTTTAGGATGTGCTTTAAGGGACTTCTCTGCAGAACTATGTATTAAATTCCTTTCCAATTCATGCTTGTTTTGGTACCAGAAGCGTGTTATCATACACCAGATGGAGCTAAATAAAAATACCACAAGTGCTGCAGTATATTGATGTGATAGATATATAATAATTAGATGTGCTGTAAAGCTATTAAGGCTGCAAATCTGAAGTATCTATTATATTTTCTCCATTTCTATTTCCACAACATCCCTCATAGCATGGTGACAACTGGCAATGTTAACATCCACATACATCTTTTTTCAGGCACACACAGACTGTAATATCTGCAGGATTTATCTCTGTGTGACTCAGTCTATCTGATAATAACAGAATGAAAGCAAAGCCCTCTCCCTGCCCAGGAGAACTCGCTGGACTCCGGGCGATTCCTCCCAGCCCGTGGGTGAGGGAGCAGCAAAGCATCCGTGCTGTGAGGATGGGCAGGGACAGAGGGACAGCGGTCAGAGCATCCAGGGACAGCGTTTCTGATGGGGATGTGTCACCACACACCAGCCAAAGGTTTGCAGAGAAACCAGCGTGGGGACACTGCTCCCTGCTTGCAGGCAGCAGGAAGACAAGCTCCGAGCTCTGCCTCGCCTGGGATGCCAGCGGCTCCTCACAGATTGCTCGTGGTTGTGGGGCCTCATTCCAGAGGCAGACTCAGTTTGAAGGGAGCAGAGCATGTCTGAGCCAGCAAGGGGGAATATGAGCCACCTGCCTCTGGCTGTTCCCCTGGAAAAATATCCCTGAAACAAAGAACATACCTCTCCTGCGTTTTCCCCTCCAGTATCCCTTAAATTAAGGGACCAGCACCCCCAGGCTTGCACCCGATGGCTCAGGCAGCATCAGCAGCCAAATGTGCAGGGGGATGAGCTGCCAAAGCATTCACTCTACTTTTGTGGAGAGATGGCAGCTGGCAGGGGGTGTCCTGGCTGGGACATCAGCCCTGGAGCACCCCTACAAGGCTTTGGTGGAGACTCACCCGCCCCTCCTGCTTCTCCTCTGCTCCCAGTCCGCATCCCACACCCCCGCCCTGTGCGGCCAAAGGCACCTGGACTCACTTCCCGGTGCCAGAAATGCCATCCCCCACCCTGCTGCCCCCACTCCCTGGCAGGGGGAAGCAGCTTCCCAGCCCTGGTTGGTGCCAGGCACCAGCCCCAGCACAGCCGCCCACCCTTTATCCATTGGCTTTTCCAAGTGCCTCCGGGCTGTTGTGTTGGCATTTCTCTCCTGAAACACTGGATTTTGTGACTACCCTGTCATCTGTGATGAGTGGGCTCTATTTTAAATCACTCTTTATGTTATTCAAAAAAAAAACATGCCACTTCCAAGAAAAACACAACAAAAATCCCACAAAAAGCCACCTCAGGAGCCCTGTGCCAGCTCCACACGGAGCAGCAGCAGATGCATTCATAGAATCACAGAATTATTAAACTTGGAAAATACCTCCAAGATCCTTAAATCCATCCAAACACCACCTTGCCCACCAAACCATGGTGTGAAGCGCCACATTTACTCATTTTCTGAACATTTCCAGGGCTGGTGACTCCACCATTTCCCTGGGGAGCCTGTTCCAAAGTTTCACCCAATGCACCCTGAGCAATACACAGGACTCACAGATGATGCCCAGGGTGTGCACAGCCTCAGTTCCCAGGTGTCCACACACAGCCTCCATCCCACCCTGGAAAATTACATTTTAAGGATGTTTTGGCCACTTCACTCAGTCTTCCCCCCCTTTCTGGATTGTTTTTCACTGGCTGCATAGGTGAAAAAGCCAGAGCCAAGCCCCTGCAGTCACAGCAATGCCAGGGAGCCACTGGGCTTTGCCAGCAAATGGCAACCCAGTCCATCCACCACAAGAGCTGCTGGAATTCCACCAAGGCACTGCCAGCTCCAACCCTCCAGCAGGACCTCTCCCAGGACTAGGTTTAGCCCCATGAGGTGCATACAGGGAGAGATGTGGTGAATTTTTTCCTTCAGTCTATTCATGAGTCCCTTTCTCTGCAGTATCAGTGCTGGGGATGCACAAAAAGCTTCAGATGAACAAGGCTGGCAGTGATGCTTGTGCTCCACAGGCAGAAGGTTTTTGAACCCTCTGCTCTGCACCCCATACCCCTCCCCAGCCCCACTGGAAATGCTGAGGAGCCTTGTGCCACAGGCAGGGATATGGCCCCTGGGAAGGAACGCTGATGCTGTCTGGTCTGGAAGCAGTGCATGAAGGGGCTTTTCCTACCTGATTAATTAATTGTGTTACCAAACAGCAATGGGGAGTTTATTGGACTTACCCCACCCTCACCTCAATTCACTAGACCCTAAAACTAAGATTAACCATAAACTCACCCCCAAGGGTTTCCAGATCAGAAATGTGTAGGAGCAGCAATGCTGGGGTCTTGCCACAATCACCTTGGCAGGCATTTTCCAGCCCCAGTGTTCCTGGAGCTGCAGGCTCTTTGGCTCTCTCAAGCCTAGCCCTAAGTCTTACCTTAACCCCAACTCTTTAAAAACTAAAGGGGAGGGTAAGTGTTTGCTGCAAAAACAGCTTTCAAATAAGTCTTAATTTAAGTAATTGAACAGGCAGCATTTATTTTTCCTGTCATTTTTATTTTCCTACCAGCATCTTTGTCAGTTTAACTTACAGGTAATGTGTTTTTTCATTGGTGGGCTGAGCTCATGTCTGTGTAATACCATGGCCTCTGGACCCCTAAAGATATTTCAGAATCTTGGCTCATCTGTCCAAGGCCCATGGGAATGGTCCCATCCTGCCTGTCTTGGATGGTGTTTCTGCCCTGGTGGGACACAGTGTCCCCCCTCAGTCTGCAGGGGCTGTTTTCACCTGAGCAGCCCTCCCCTTCCCCTGACCTGCAGTCAAACCCCCCAGAGTTTCTGCTTTCAGTTTGTAAAGAGCTTTGGGATACATTAGACAGGATAAAAATTTTATAAGGGAAACATTATATACACTTTTATACATATAACCCTCATGTTTCAGGGTAAGGCATCTTCTAACTGCCTGGGGCAAGGGGGAAACTCCTCCACTGGGTGCATTAGAGCCTAATTGTTTGTTATGGATGTTATGTGGTAGGTTTTTAATAAAACCTCCAAATTTTCCTGAGGGCACAAACACTAAAAAAAGTCTCACGGGACAGGACACATGGGCTTGGTACAGAGCAGGGTTCACCATCAGCCACAGAAGACTGGAGGGAACTGCCTGCCCACAAGCCCGGGAAAGGGCCTCGGCACTCACATGCAGATGATGGGATGGGGAGCTGAGGAGGGGCTCAGGCACAGCCCATCCCTGACACCCCGAGCAGAGGGGCTCCCCCTGCTCCCCACACAACCCCCTCTGCCAGCCCCACTAGGACACAACGTGCTCTTCCTGTGAGCAAACACAGCCAACAAACCTGTTTACATTTGAGTTGTGAATGGTGTCACATCCCCTAAGTGTCTTAAAGTAATACTTGATGATATTCTCTCCTTCAGTAAACATATTGATTAGATTACAAATAAGATTACAACTAAACATGGCCCTTCACGGAGCGCGAGGCAGCACCGCGGCTTCCTCCTGTCAACTAGGTTCGAGTTCATTTGTTACAGAAGCTCTTGATTATTGTGATTTAAAGTGACTCTGCTCTTCCTTCCCTCACAGGGACACCAAACAATTAGTGGCTGCATTTTGGGGTGATTATAACATACCTTGGGGTTGTTCAGGAGGCTAAGAATTAAAGAGCAAAGGACTTAACAACCTAGAAAACAGCGATTCCCTGACACCCATGGGGTGGTTTGACCTGGAATCCATGCAGCAGCCAGGGCTGGGACGTGACAGGGCTGGCAGCCAGGGCCAAGCCAGCCCTTGAGCCACAGGGTGACTAATATTAGAGTGTGGCTTTGGGAGCATCTTGGAGGTTTACAGTGACTTGGGCACACAGGGAGATGGGAAAAGGGGCAGATTCAACCCTCTGACTGCTGCCAGAAACATGGATGGGTGGGTGGATGGATGGATGGATGGATGGATGGATGGATGGATGGGTGGGTGGATGGATGGATGGGATGGAAGCAGGGTCACCCCACTGCTGTCCCCACAGCCTGGCCCTGCACCCATCTCTCTCCATCACTGCATCCCTCGCTGATGGAGGAGGGGAGGGAAAACCCACTGATGCAGAGCTCAGCCCAGATTAACTGGGATTTAGGGCCAAGGGCCACAGGGATCCTGGCTGCATTCAGGCACCTGGGAAGCCCTGACTAGCCTGCCCCTGCATGTGCAGGAGTTAGGGTTAGGGCAGGAAGCAGCAGTGACCCTGACTGGCACAAGAACCCGGACAGACCCTGCTCTGCAGCCCTGCTCCCACAGACCCGCACTCCCAAAGCACATTCCTCGGATAGTTGGGATTTTTTACCTCCAGCATACACAGCTCCTGGCTCAGCTTGCCTCCACCCTCTCCAAAAGCATCTCACGTGGAGCCTCATACATCTGCAACTTGCAGGAATTGCAACACTTGAAAGAAGGGGGAAATTAATAGGTGGTGGTTAAAATGTTGATCCTGTGTGTACTGTGCTTTTTGACACTGATTTTCTTACATCTTGCCATCACCAGAAATTCCCTTTGAACACCTCTGTCCTGTTTGTAAATGTTTCTAATCGACAGTTTCATTTTCTTCTGCACTTTTTCCCTCAGCTGGTACCTGTCTTTGCTCTTGTAGCTCACAGACATTTGCTCCACTCGGTGGCTGTGCCCTCCAAAAAGATTTAAATACATAAATAAATAGTCTGGGGCAGCTATTCTGATCAAAGCCTACTGAAGCACACAGTGCTCTCTCTTCATTCCTTTTCTTTAAATTATTTTTTTTAATTGGAGTTTTGGGTTTTTTTTCCTACTCACACATCATCCAAGCTACATCTCCTTTTCTCCCCCTCCCACTTTTTATTATTTATCAGTCAGGAAATGAATAATTCACATTTCGCATTAAGCAGAAGAGCATTGCCCCCACCTCAGGCCGTGGTTTGGGCAGGGCTGTGTTTCTCCGAGGGGGCACGGAGCGGGCACGGAGCGGGGATGGAGCGGGGATGGAGCGGGGATGGAGCGGGGATGGAGCGGGGATGGAGCGGGGATGGAGCGGGCACGGAGCGGGCACGGAGCGGGGATGGAGAGGGGATGGAGAGGGGATGGAGAGGGGATGGAGCGGGGATGGAGCGGGCACGGAGCGGGCACGGAGCGGGGATGGAGAGGGGATGGAGGGGGGACGGAGAGGGGACGGAGCGGACACGGAGCGGGCACGGAGCGGGCACGGAGCGCTCGGGCGCGGCGTAGCCGGGCTCAGAGCACCCTCTGCCGCCAGGCGAGGCGAGCCGGCCGCCCGTGCGGCCTCCCAGCCTTTCCCTGCGCAGGGACAAACGGATACGGCTCCTTCCTAATGAAATAACAGCAATTACAGCGCGTTTTCCAGCTGAGGGTTTCCATGCCCTCCCTCAGCGGGAATTCAGCGGAGGCAGGGATGGGATGCAGTCGGTGTTAATCCCCTCTGACAGGTGAAGGCACGGGAAAACAAGGACCAGCTGCCTCCACGATTCTCACCTCTTTATATTATTTTTCCCAGGAGTCATTATTGCCTTCTCCCTCACCTCCAGGGCAGGGAGAGCCCAGCACTGACCTCTTTCCTCCCCCCAAGCCGGCTCCCCACTGCCCCCGGCTCTCTGCCATTAAACTCCTGCTGAGTGTTGAACTACTTTGTCAACACTTCGATTTCTTTCTTTCTCTCAGCTTCTCACACTTTCTCACCTCACTCCCTTTCCAAATCCAGACACAAAATACATCCAGAGTGTTCACTGGATAAGGGAAAAAGACCCAGGAGCTCTGCTTGAAAACTTTTCTTAGCATCCCCATCCTCAGAGGGAGCATCCCCCTGCAGTTTCCATGTGCAGGTTGAAACATCCAAGAGGCACCTTGCAGGACAATTATAAAACGGCTCCCTTTTACACCGTTAACCAGCTTTGAGTGACACCTACACTCCCTAGTTCTGCAAAATCAGCTTTTGTCAGGATCAGGGATACAGGAGAGCTGGTGGGTGATGGAGTCGGCCCCTCTGTATCAAAAACGTGCACCTTTCATACATAACAAGCAGACTTGTATAAATATGCACACAGTTACACACAAATATATAAATATATATATATACAGACACATATTACCTGTGTATACATATATATATGTATTTATGTGCCTATAAATTAGGTGGGCTGGGAGCAGGGGCAGCCCACACCAGGAGGAGCCCAGGGGATCCCACACCTCCTGACCTGCTACACTCACAAAGCAACTTCATAAACTCACAGAAGAATCCATCCAAGCCTACAAACCCTCCAAGACAGCAGTTCCCATCAGGAACGTGATATTCCTATCAGGAATGTGATATTGGCACTGGAGGGATGAGCCCTCACCTCTTCCCTGGCTACTGCTGACCACACTCACCCAACTCACTCAACCTTCCCTGCTCCCTGCCTGCTTCCGTTGCCAGGGAGATGGGGGATGCTCACACAGACCTGATTTGTGTTGTGTAGGTACCAGGTTTAGCTATTTTTAGGGTATTTATTTATTTTTTTAATCTATAGGCAGCCCCAGGCACATTCCCACAGGATGAGTGTGCTCAGAGCTTCCAGCTCACCCACCCTGCACTGCTTCACACCTCGGCTGTCCAGGTCTCTCATTCCCTCCTTCCCAGCCATCAGCTCCTGCCCTCACCCTGCCCACGTGAGCTCCTGGGCATTTTTCCATCAGGGAACTGAGTTTTGGGGAGTTTTTCAGGGCTTAAGCTGCAGGGACGGGAGGGACAGGCTCCTCCTGGTATGGGGAGGAGAGAGCTGGATGGGAATGGTGCCCATCTCCACTGGCACGCTCAGCTCCCCCAGAACAGCTCATTTAAGGCTGTGCTCTAAATGGAGACCTCGAAATATCTGCATCAAGAATAAGCAAACACACACAAAATATATTCCCATCACTTGAGTAGGAATAAGCAGGAAAAGTAGGAATTCACACCATGCAGGTAGAATAAAAGGACAAATAAAAGGTACTATATGAAGGAACCTCCCCCCCACAACTTCAAATGACACACCACTGCTGTGCATCAGCATGGAAAGTGAGAATATATCTTTTTAAGGAACTTAACTCTTATTTCTCAAATATAAATGATCAATCCCATCAATTACACCTCAAGGTGAAGGGCCTTACCTATAACTTACCCAGATTTTACTCTTGTCCCTCTCAAAGTGGAGCAAAGGAGCTGAACAGTGACACACTCAACATGACATGAGGATTTTCATTTTCACTGAAAGAAGCTGTGCCTAAACATCAGCACGTTGCTCTCCTGGGAAGTTAGATATATTGTTCTTCATATTCCAATCTGCCATAATTGGGCAACACTCCAACGTGTTTGCTTGAAATTAGAGCACCAAATGCATCACAGCAAACTAGAAAGCACTTTTTTTTTTTTGGCAACTTAATTTTGTTATTGGATTGAAAAAGTACCCAAGTGCTCAAGTTAAACCATGCAGTACTTTTACAGAGCAGTAAAAGCCAGATTTGTTATGCATTTATTCAGCACTTTCACAGCAGTGTGGTAACATATCACAGCCCAAACACTGCTCGTGTTGTTTGTACAAGTCCTCTGTTGACTTCAGAACAGGGAAACTCCCAGGAGGAAACCAAACAGGGTGCAACCCAGCTGCTTCCAGAGAGTAACAGTAAATAAGCTGAGCAGGAAAACAAAGGGAAAATAAACTCTTTCACAGGAAAGTTATTTCTGAAGGGGCAGAACAAAGTAAAATCAGGCAGTGGCTACGAGGCCTCTTCGCAATGTGCCCAGATCTCCTGCTCGCCTGCCCACATCTGCAGCAGCATTGGGCAAGTTTCTCTCAGCTGACACAGGAAAACATGACTGAATTCCTAAAAGCAACTTTTAAAGAATGCATTCCCTTTCCAGAACAGCTCTATTGCACCTAGTAACACCACCACACAAAATGAAGGAGCTCTGGCTTGTTCCCCACTGGTCTCTGGTACAACCATTCCCTGTGGGAGAGGGGAGAGTGCAGAGTTTGGCCACAGATTTGCAGGGGGAGGATAGATCTGAGCTATTAAAATGCAGTTTTAATACCCCCAGTTGTCATCCTGTGGGATATCCCAACTCAGGGAGCTTTTGTGTTGAGCAAATAAAAGGCAGGTCAGCATGGCAGAGCAGCCCTTAAAGTGCTGCCCTCCCTATTCATCCCTCCAACCAACATCTCCCAAATTCATCAGCCTGACAACTTCCACAGACAAGGAAATGTCACCTGCTAAAAAACCTCCCCAAATACTGAGGAGCAAGCCTTACACATAGCACTTTTGTACAACATAACCAAAAATCTAAAGATGAGGATCAACCAATACTACCTAAACCTTTTCCTCCTGGCACTTTACACCACATTTTAAGACATCAGGCTGGCCTGTCCTTGCCTAAAGCCCTGCTGTGCAAAAATCCTGGCACAAGCACACCCAAGCACAGGGCTCTGCACTCACCTGGGTAGGTGGATCCACACTCCCACACTGCAGGGAGATGTCACTGCTGAAAGTGCCACCACCCCAGCCCAGCTGACACCCTCCCTCACTTACCCCAAAGGTCAAGACTCCTCTCTGCAGATGGACAAACAGCTGTAAACCTAAGAAAATGGTTAAAATTATAACTGGAGTTCTTGTATCATTATTTGTAATTTAGACAGTCTCAGAAATGTGGGGAAACCTCTTGGATCACAGGGAAGCCTCCAATAAAATCTTCATTACTGTGAAATTGGTGGTATTTATCACACGTGCATCTCTCACTGTGCTAAAAGGTTTCCTGAAAACACATCTATTTAATTATAAACCTGTGAAACAGGAAAACCAGGCTGAATTCAGAGTGCCTTACTATATCCTACTTGTTCTGTTCAATTTTTCTGCTGGAAAAAGAATGACATCAACAGTTCATGAACATTAAAGCTATGCACAACCCAATGAAAGGTGTTAAAAAAAATAGAGAGACATCAGACCTCTGTAAAGCAGGGTAGAAAGCCCACTACATGTCACAGACTTAAGTACAAAAGAGAAGGAACCTGTCCCTGGCATGGAGCTGAAAAAGTGTGATAAAATAGAAGTGCAATAAACCCTCACTGAACGTCCCAGCTGTGGCAAACTTCATTTTTGGGGGTGCTTACAACAAAGGTGCACCAATCTTGGTACAAGGAGACCCAAGGAAAGGGGCAATAAATTCTCTTCCATTTTCACCCTCACTCTGGTGGAGCTGCACAAGCTTTGGGGCCAGGAAAGAATGGTAATTTCTCTCTCTACAGGTCACTAACACACAACAGGAGTGGTGGTGTACAAGTGTACTGCCCTGTAAACACCACCCCTTCTCAGCTGTGATTTTGTAATGCCAAATTTCTGAGCAGCATCAAAAATAGTTACTGGTTTTATCATAAAAAACCCCAAACCAACAACAAATGAACAAAAGTCTGCAACTGCTCTGCCATGAGAACTCCTCACAAGTGCCAGAGTACTGATAATAATGTGCCAATTTCCCAGTCCAAAACTCCATGAATTTAACTACTGGAGGGAGATGGGTGTTACCAGCTTTTCTGACTAACAGAACCAGAACATTTAAAAGCTGAGACAAATTATTTGGAGTGAAGGGCTGCCTGTGCACATAAAACCAGTTATTTAAAACAAAAACAAGAGCTCTCCTCTTACAGGAGATCTCTCCCTCCTCCCTTGGTCTCTCTAAAATATTTCTAAAGCACTACTGAGCACAGAGAGCAAAGTACACACACAATGTAGTAACTTCCATTTTTCACAGTGTCTTCCCCACTTACCTGCCACAGCTTTGCAGTGTCCACCCACTGCCCACAGTGATTAACAATTACAACCAGCCCCTGCTACAATTAAAGGGATGCTCTGATGGTGTTTTGGCCAAAAGACAAAGATGTTTCTTGCCACTTGACACGATTTAAAGATTCTTTGGAGTTTACAGACAATGAAAGTCTGGGGGTCAATGTCACACAGGGTGTCAGGTGAGTGCATCCCTTCAGGAGCTAATCCTCTTTTTTCAGAGACACTCATCTCTCACGGGCCTGCTGACAGTGCCTGTTTCACAGCAGGGGCTTGGAGCAGCAGCCTTGGACAGATTTGTCCGCATGCAAAGGAATAATCATCAAATTAATGTATTAGCAAGATTAGGCCCTCAAAATTATTAGTTTAAGTGGTCCATGAGAGGAGGAATTAAAAGAAATACAACTCAAAAGCTAAATATCAGTATAGAACATCAGAAATGCTTCTCAGATTTTCACACTGATAATCAAGTGTCCCTGATTATTTTCTTTTATAATTGTGCTCCAAATTGTGTTTTATGTCCTACCTTCTTCTGCAAACCATTGTAGTTGTATTTGAGGGATCAGGCTGCCCTCAAGGAGAGAGTGTTTTATTAAACCCTCACTAGACAAACACAAAATATTTCAGGTGTTTCAGATACCTTTCCTTGCTTAAAAACCAACCAAACCAAACCTACTGTCCACTGATGTCACTGAAAGACCCCTAAGACAACAATCAAATGTCAAGATTCATGAAGTCACATACCTCCAAAATACTGACAAAACAAAACAATATAAAACATCCCAAAGTACATCTTTAGCAAATAGCATCCCCTCAGGTAGAATCATCTTTTACTGCACCAAGAAAAATAAGTCCAAGTGGAGAAAAGATTTAGAGAGAAAAATACATTAGCAAATACAGATAAATTTGTTTTTAATAAAGGAGTTAATTTTCTTTCAATCCTATATAAAACAATAGCAATTAAAAACTTCATTTTTGAAAGTAAAATATTTACATATGAACAAGTAACTGTGCAAAATTTACATGAAAAAAAAATGGAAAGACAGGATTTCCTAAAAGACAAAATAAAAGGGGTGTAACAGTTGTCAG
Source organism: Lanius collurio (assembly GCA_020086605.1). Lineage (NCBI taxonomy): Eukaryota > Metazoa > Chordata > Aves > Passeriformes > Laniidae > Lanius > Lanius collurio. Next base: position 2,312,147 of record JACBWW010000027.1, read on the forward strand.
CTGTTGATAAAAATACTGATCAGCATTCAGTTTACACGCAAGAGAGTTAAATTCTACCATGAGAGTTCACACAAAGAAAGCCAAAGTATTTACAGTCATAAAAGTACTATCAATAGACAATTTAATACAATAACCTCTGAAAATATAAAGAACCAATTAGTATATTTGTAATAAAAAAATAGGTACAAAGAAGGGACTTTGCTCTGGACATCTTTAAAGTAGGCCCACAGCTTGCATACAGTCTTTTAGCAAAATAATTATAGTTTACATAGCCATTTTTATGTTATGTGCCAAAAATTATGTACAATTACCGACAAAATACACCAACCATTTTTCAACACTTGATTCACACTGAGAAACAGTCTTTTGATGATTCCTCTCTCAACTTTTGATTTTATTTAATCTAAGCTTTCACTTTAGCTAAAAAACACAGTGCAAGTAAAATATATTTATGCTGAAAAGGTTTCTCTTTTTTTCCTTTTTTTCCTTTTTTAACTTTACAGCTTTACAAACTATAGCAAATAAAATGCATTTTTACAGATGCTGCTAAAACATTCAGAAGTAACCCTCCTTTATGGGATTTCAGGGCCTCTAATAAGCAATAATGTGATTAAAATTGAGGTTATGTTTAAAATTAACTGTATATCCCTCTAGATTTTGAGCATTTGGGGGAAAGATAAATATTCTTTAAAAATCAGTTTGCTTTGCTAACTGACTGTTTAAAAAAAAAAAAAGCTAAATGAAATGAGGTCATCTGCTGTAGACATATGCCTATATAATGGATTTAGTTGAATAAAACTGAACTAAAATGAACAATTCATGTCGAAACTGCTACAGGGCTGACAAAGGGTAGCTAGTTATTTGCTAAACGATTCCATCAGTCTTTATATATGGCTTGTTTGGCAAGAAGGCCACTCAATCAAGAGATGAGTTAAAATTTAATTGTCCTTTTATAGTATCCACAGGCCTTGTAAGTATCCTCACTGTTACAGAAATGCATTTCTCTCATACTGAAGAGTTTATTTATAAACAGGAATATAAAACTGTTCCATGTAAAGAGGTGGTTGTTTTTTAAACAATATCCCATTCGCTTGTTACAAAAAGGCGTAATTTGCAAATATATTAAAAAATGTCCTCAGGCGTCTCTCCGTCAAAAATACCTTGATCTTTTCCATTTTACTTAAGGAATGCTTTGTATAGCAATAGTGAATGGCTTGTCTCTCGCTCATTTTCTAAACAAAATATGAGGTCCCTGAGGTTCACCCGCGTTATCCTTTGTCGCGTAAACTGTCTGGTTGTTCCAACTCCAGAGCTGCCTGGGACTGCTGCACTTGAACCAGATCCCTGGAAAGCAGAAGAACAGGTCAATCAGTCCAAGCCCAAAAGCATTTCAAAACTTTTCAGAGAAAATGTGTGACCTAAAAACTGTACGTAGTCAGGAAGCTGTATGCTACCAGATTGGAGATTTCTTTTTCAATTCTTATTTATTCACAACAGTTCAACAATCAGAAGTTTTCAGTGACATTCAATATAGACAAAAAAGCCCCAAAGCACTGCTTGCGTTTTTAGGAAGGCACTAAGGACAGGCAATCCCAACAACCAAACCAAAGAGAAAAGGGACAGGATTCTTCACAATGCCACCATACAGTTCTGAGTGCAGCAGTCCTGTTCCCGGGACTGTGAGGCCCTTGAATCATGTCCTAGATCCCCCTCATCTCCATGGCAGCGTGCTCTCCTTGTGGTGACAACAGCTGTAACCAAGCTCAGGACTGTATTTAGGAGAAGCTTTCTTAGACACAGTCAGGCATTCTCTAAAGACCTCTGAACACTTCTCCATCTCTCAGCATCACTCACTGGGAGTTTCCCGAAGTGGCACGATAAACAAGCAGCATATTATTATACCTATCACTTAAAAAAGAAGGAAAATGGTAAAACCCGAAGGAAAGAAACGAGGGGCACGGACGGGCGGGGAAGCAGCGGGACGAGGCCCGGGAGCAGCCGCAGCTCCGCGCAGCCGCCGGCAGATGGCGCTCGCACACCGCAATCCGGGCTGCTCCCCCAATTTCCAGCCGGGAATCTCGGGGCACTCACTCACCCCTCTGCTGCTCCCGGTTATTTACCCAAATACCAACTCTCTGGGGAACGGGAGATATTTCTGTGGCTCAGCTACGGATTCACTCTCCCCTCAAATTTCGTTTGCTAGAATAAGGTTCTCTTCTCTTTTTTTAACGGAGCTTTGATACTTCATGACACCAAACGCACTCCAGTAGTGACTAAAAACTTTATGCCTGTGAGTTTGGAGAATTTACAAAATTTTTTCTTAATGAAAACACTCTGGACTTGAAAAAAGTCGAAATTTAGAGTGGTGCACGAGCCATGTGAATAAGCTGCTGAGGCTCCCACTAACACGTGTAAAAATAGTGTATTTAATCAGTGAACATTACTGATGACCAAACCAACCCAAACCTGCACTGGAAATGATCATTCTGGTTTAGTAGAGCTCTCTTCAGTGCAGGTGAACTTGCTTCACCACAGTGCTACCAGTGAAGTCAGATTTTTTGATTCTCAAGCATTCTGTTGACCCAGCAAACACCAAATCTCCAAAATCCTGTAGTTAGGGGCTGCTTAAAGGCTGGATTGTCAAGAGGGTATTTTAAGGCACTTGCACAATTTAGCCATCTAATTTTAATGAACTTCAGCGGAAATTAGAAGATACAGGAGAGTATTGGATGCTAACTAAATTTTCTCATGTATGTGATTGCTAGACAACAGAAAGAATGGTTGGAAGGGGATTTATTCTTAGTTTTTAAATATTCTTTAGTGAAAGCTCAAGCCTGAGCTTTATTATGTAACCCATAATACTTTAAATACAAAGGTAAAATATCAGGAGTCTTCAAAGACACAGAATCATGCATGGAGTAAGTTAAGAAGCTTTTGGTAACTTTCAGTAAAATCACATGGACATAAAACTCTCAAACTGACAGCAACCTGTTTTGATGAATTTGGAAACAAAGCAGTGCAATTACTACCCAGAAGTGATTTCACATGTAATTAAGAATCAGCATTTGTAGACATCAAAAGCTTCCATTTACAAATCTGTGTCTAAGTAATGACAAACCTTATTTTCCACACTTCTTGTAATATGCCTTAACCACAAACTGCATACAAATGGTGACAAGTGGAGCCCAATTTAAAAATGTCAAGTGACACAGCAGCAAAAGCACAGCTGTGAGTATCAGATCAAAGGCAGCTGCTTCTTAATTAAACAGACAAAAAGATTAGATTTCCAGGGAACCTGTAGTTAATTGGTTAACCAGTGATTAATCCAGGATAACTAAATTAGTCAGATTTAGATGAAATACAAACAAGTGTTCACAGGAGATGCAAAATACATCCCATAACCTAAGTGACATTAACAGACCATTAAGGTGGCACAGCTGAGCATGCAGGAGTAAGCAATGCCAACATTAACTCTGCATGAGGTACTTGAGCATAGTCCTCTGAGACAACTTCATTTGTGTACACATCCATCTTTGCAAAGTGCCCCATTCTGCAATTTTCATAATTTTAAACCACATCTATAAACCTTTAATAGAGTAATTTGTCAGCTTATATAAAAACTCTTATTCTCAGCAGCAGACATTTTAGTAAATTTCAAAATTTAAAATTACTTTAAAAGATCTCAAGAGGCTTGGTTTTTTTATAAACAAAAATAACATTTACTAGTATTCAGATATTTCTCTACCATTTTACATGTAAATTATTGCTTCTACCAGTTCAGTATAAACCAAGGTGAACTCTTTGAGGCTTTTCTACAGTATAAATGCTTTAGCACTGAAAATTCAGAATGCTCAAGTAGTAATAAACAGAATTATTAAACTATTACTATTCTGCCACTTGCTATCAGGCACAAAACCCCACAGGGGAAAATCCTCACATTAGGAAGAGAGCTTCTGGTCCAATAAATGACAATACTCAAGAATATTTTGTTCTTCTTAAACATTAGAGAAATCTTACATTGAACATCTCATGCAGAAAGCAATTTTATACCATTTCTTGTTTATTTCCTTGTTTAGAAATATAGCAGATAGTCATCTACCAGAATGTAAATTAATATTAAATGAATCAGTCACTGAGCATTCTGATACCTAGTCTGCAGGGAAGTTCTTAAAAGGCAGATTCAACAGTAGAATATACAAAGGATGTGCAAGAACATCCTGATCAGATGGAACTGATCTGCTGTGGAAACATGAAAACTAAGGCAAATCAACTGCTGAAGAAACAAATCAGGCAAGCTCCTGTAACTTAAGGCTCCTGCTGTCAAATTTAGCAGTGATTCAACTCTACCACCCCACCTACCTCAGCAGCCTTACTCTGCACTCCAAGTTAGATTAGTTACAGCCACAAAAATCTCCTTCCAAAACTATGGAGGTCCAAAAAGCTGAGATTGGTGAGATCAGAGATGGTTTTTCTAACATCCCTCCAGTTCCACGAATCAGGGAATGACAACTCAGATTCTATTCCCTATGCCACTAGCAGGTGGTAAAAACTGATCCTGGCCTTGGAGCAAGCAAATACAAAACACAAAACCCTTGTGCTGCTCAGGGAGCTTCCGCAAACTGGGGAAAAGCTCTGCACAGAAGGGTTTGCACAGAGGCTGAGGCAGCAAAACCAAAGGTGACAATTATACTGTACCTCTGTCCCTGATCCAGATCCTGGTGAATCTACTTTCCTTTTCTTTCTGGGACCGATGGCAGCTAACGCAGTCAGGTTGGCGTCCCTCTGTCTCATCTGTGCTAGCTCTTGCTGCTGCATCTGCATGTGCCAGAACAAGGATGGTTCATTATTTCTCTTTCAATTTCCAAAATAAAAGTTCATGTTAAGGTCAACACTCACCTCCTTGGCCTTCTGTTTCAATCTGAGCTGTTCTGGATCTTCTTGTCGAGATCGAGACTGTGTTGATTAAGGATGAACATGAGGCGGTTGGAAGAAAAGAAAGAAAAATTAATTCTGTTACAAAAGCAGTTTAAGATTATATATGAAAGCTTTTCTTCAACTTCAGCAGGAAGTGGGGAATACCTGTCACTCCCAGAGAGGGCAACAGTGGTAAACAACTTTGAGAAATTAAAAGTTTTCCTTGTCTTAGTTTAATGATTCTATTTTTGAAAAGGCATCCCATATTTCTGCTTTGTTAAAGATAGCAAAGGAGTAGCCAGGCAATTACGCCTTAAATGCAACCATTACAAGACACAAATTACACAGACATGTGAACTGAATTACACACTTTGCATATGAACAAAGGAATCAGACCTGTACTTTTTGGAACAATTCCTCCCCTTGCTGGGTAACCAGGCACTTACTCAGAGCAGATCTTTCTGCTACACCTACACACACAGGTCAGGCTGCAGTCTGAACAAAGTGCACCTGAGAGACCAAAGACCTTTTACATCAGCAACTGCCCATTTCACTGGGCACCTGCAATTCCTTGTGTGTGTCATACTTTCAGAATCACTAAATCATTTAGATTAGAAAAGACCTTTAAGAACATCAAGTCCAGCTGTTTCCCCAGCACTGCCAAGACCACCACTAAACCATGTTTTCAAGTGCCATATCCACACAATACTTCCAAGGATGGTGACTCAACCACTGCCCTGGGCAACCTGTTCCAGGGCTTGACAACCCTCTCAGTGATGAAATTGTTCTCAATACTCAATCTAAACCTCCCCTGATGCAACTTGAGGCCATTTCCTCTCATCCTATCAAATCCTGAGTACTGTTAATCCTTTGCATTCTTTAGGCCAACAACAAAATAAATTTGGATTTTGACATTGTCAACTCATGCTGGATCACAAAACTAAAAGAAAACGTAAGTTGTTTTGTCAGTTATTTCTAGGGTGCTCTTATCTAATATCCATTTGCTATGCAGTGAGTAAAACCACAGTTTAATATTCACACTCATGTTTATATCAACTGCTTCCTATTTATTGTATTTCACCAGTTTGCAAAAATCTTTCTGAATTCTATTTCTACTCTCCAAAATAATTTTAACCTCTTTATTACATTCAAGAGTATCAACAAGCTATAAAATTCATCTTTTTTTGCCAATGTAAAATGCAAAAATAAAATTTCAAGACTGTCTTTTAATTTGGGAACGTGCAGAGTGGCAAAAAAGCTGTTTCCTATGCTTTACAATCAAAAGCAAAACTGAGCTCTAGTTAAGAACTCATTCATCAAGTTCCATGTTTGAAGATTAGTCTTTTCCTTCACTGCAAGTGTTTTAGAATGAAATGAAACTGCAGTTTTGATGTCAAAAATGACACTTTGCAAACACGTGTGAAAGCCAAGCACTTGCCTTTGCTGCGCGCATTAAAATTTCCCTTTCTTGTTCATCTTTACGCTGCTTTTCTATTTGATCAAGTTGTTCAAAGAACTTGAGCTGTGCCCGAACGTCACTTGCTTGTTCATATCTTTCATCATCCTGAAAATACAGCAAATATGTTTCTCATTACTCCCTTAAAAACAAAGCTGTTAACTTGTACTGTACTGGGGAAGAACACATACATTCAAAGCTCCAATGTTAACTTTGTCCTTTACAGACAAATAGCAGGAGTATATTTACACCAGTCAAACCAGCTAGAACTCTTAAAAGCATTTTGTTCTATTCCATGAATCATCAGATTTTGACTTCTAAACTAATATCATCACAGCTTTAACCTCTCTAACGTGTTTCACAGAGCTGCGTGGTTTTTTTTAAATGCTGCTCAGGCATTTGCATCTATTAGGAACACACATCTGTCAGATAGCAGTCTCTTGGGAATTCAGTGCAGTGCTTTTATCTGTCTGACTCTACAATCACTCACACACTAAACATTTGACATAATAAATAAAGGGGAGGGCACAGCTTCTCTGCATTTGTTTTAAAACCATTTTGTATATGCAAGCTGAAAAGTTCTAGTCACCCATGTGTATTAATATCTTAATGGAAGGTGAATCAGTCAAAGAGAATAAACAACCTGATTTCACAGAACAAAGAACACCTGAACTCCTGCATTACAGTCAACACCATAGCCTGCTGAATTTGTGCAATTCTGCCATTTGATTTGAGCAATTAAATACAGTTACCTTGTAGGAAATATTCCTTTGTTGAGCAGTCTCTGATAGTTTTTCCACGAGGTTTTGTATTCTTTGTTGTGTAGCATGTGATACGTAGCTAACTACATCAGGATGGATTTCTGTTATTCCGTGCTTTTTACCTATAATCAGGACATAAGTGGGTTGTAAAAAACCATTTTACAACACAGCTAAATGTGAGTATAACCTCAGTCATAGACATTTAAATGCCTTTTGCTAAATATGACTTTCAGGTTTTTCTCAGATTAGGATTAAACAGGAAATTACATACATACTAAAATTCCTATTAGTTTAACAAAACTGACAATCTATTAATAAATGCTGTGTACTACAATGAAACAAAGAATTCAAGATTGCTTTTTGTTCCATCTTCAATTCTAAATTACTAAGTAAAGCTGATAAAAGTGCTTCTGGATTTACTTCATTGTTTGTGTCATGCTTGTTACACCTTACCAGTTTATACAGTCAGACTTTCAGCCAGGTTGAGTAGTTCTGATGTTGAATTGCCATTGCTTTAGAAGGCAAATCTACATTTGCTATTCCTTGACACTATTCTATTTTCAAAAGACAAATGATTGCCCACAAGTATCTGAATATACCAGAAAAATATCAGAAGGTAATGACTCCAGCAACTTTTAATTATTCAAACCAATTTCTATGGAAAATGCCTTCAATTGAACCTTAGAGTAGTGAAATTTGTTTTTATTGCTGTTCAAGATAAAAGAACATACCTATTTCTAATATCCTTCTTTGTAAAGGTGCTGGGAAAAGGAAGGTTTCGTCTTTACAGGACCTTGTTAACGTGCCCACGAGCTCAGAGTTTGTTGCCAATATCCGAGCACTTTCTTCTGACAGGTTGACTCCAGCCATTGATGCAACATCATTAATGTCATCATCATCCCTTAAAGGAAGAAAAATTCATTATAACCATAAGATTTAGGGCTTATCTGCACACATTGCTACGATACCACAGCTGCATATAATGAATTCCACCATAAACCCGAATACTTTATTTTACATTTTATTTGCTTTTGTGATATGGTAAAATACAACTCATTTGTTTGTAAATGAGAAATTACTGCTTTGACTTCAAAGAGCACTAATTTTGTACTTCCTGTTTTTTTCAAGATCCTTTCTTATGTAATATTTCAACATCTTGAGAAACAAGAGACCAGACAAATCACTACCACAAAACAAAAATAATCTGCCCTCACCACTAAGACAGGCTGTACATGAGAGTAACTCAAGCACAGCTGGGAGAAGTGAAGGAATGAATTCCATTTGCTTGTCTGGGCAGGAATTGTTTATGATGTTTAGTGCCAGCTAAATGCTAAAACCAGTCTGGCACGAGTATGTCCAGTGCTGTTTAAGTCTTTAATGAAGAAGTAAACTTGCCCCCAGAAAATCCACCTCTAGGTTATTGTGAGTTTCCGCAGACAGATTCAGCACCAGAAAGGTCTGAGTTCAGCTGCCCAAACACAAACATACAGTTCCTCACCTAAAAGAGCCTCCCCCAGGTTCTTTCAGTTTATTCTTCTGAGCAGCAGCTACTTGTGTCGAAACAGTGGCAATAGCTTTGTTTCCAGGTAATACTGCTGGTTTTACCACAGGTACTGCAAGAAGACAGACAGGATTTGGACTCTTATCAATAAGAGTTCACATGTGCAAGCCAGTCACAGGTAGTTATGGCAACAGGTCTGGTACAAAAACTTGACCTCAATAGCTTCTGTCAGCATTTCATCCAGCTAAAAACAGGGCCCTCCCACACAATTCCAGCACCCAAACCATTTCCCTGACTGTCAATGCTGCCCTGATAGATCTGTACCCCCAGCCACTATGGCACTACACACTGGAAGATTTTAGCAGTAGTACAAACAAGGCACTTATGAACTGACATTCATAGAACCACAGAATGGTTTGGGTTGGAAGGGACCTTAAAGATCATCTTGTTTCAACCCCTCTGACATTTTTCACTATCTCAGGTTGCTCCAAGCCGCATCCAGCCTGGCCTTGAACACTTCCAGGAATGGGATATCAACAACTTCTCTGGGTGAGCAACCCCTAAACCATACTTCAGGTAACACTATCAAACATGGCATATCACAAGTATCCTGACCTCTTACCTGTCTGAAGTTGATTCAGTTGGATTTGAGGAGTAGTGAGCATAATACGACTGTGTGGTTGCCGCAATGCCACCATGGGTGTCTGTGTCAACGTTACTTGTGGAGGCCTTATCAATGCCCCTGCTTTTTGAGACTGCTGGATAACCTGCAAATAATAAGGAAAAAAAAGAACTATAAATAATCTGAGAATCAGGCGGGAAGAATAAACCCTAATACCACTTAAATCGAGATGTAATTTTAAATTTAGCTTTTTTTCTCACATCTTTGATTGAGCCAAACCAGCAATATAAGAAGTACTATCAAAAAACCTCCTGTTCAGTAACGAACGCTGCAGTTCAGCTCACATACCAGTGGCGTGGACTGCCCTTGTTTACTGACACCAACTTGTGTGGGCTGAGTGAGGCTGATGACGGGTTGCTGGAGGGTACTGGTGACAGTGGCAGTGGCCTTGCCTGCCGTGCGCTGCACCGAGGAGCTCAGCAGCACGGCCGCCGCCGACGGGATCGTGGCTATCGTCGCCTGCGTCGTCGGCTGCTGCTGCTGGCTCTGCTGAATGAAAGCTGCAGAGTCTGGTGTTAACTGTCTCAAGGCAGGTAAACTCCTCTGAAAAGAGAAAGGAAAGAGTTTTGTTGAGTTGTTTAATCCTGGCTCACACAATACTAACTGTAATGAAGGGACAGGTTTCAGTCCACTGGATCGGTCTGTGTGCACCTGAGGAAAGCTGCTCCTGTTTAATAAGCAGGACAGAGGGACAATACCTTTTGGATATCATGGCCATCTAGGCTGTGCAGCCTACCTGGAACTCCTGGTATGTATTTAACAACCCAAGCCCAGGCTGCCTTCCTTGACCATCGTCCTATGGCTTAAAAGTCGCAGTGGAACACCAGGGAAGATTTCAGAATAGCTCAACAGAGAGAGCACAGTGTTTTAGTGGCTTCTTAAATTAGTTGTTTTCTTATGGCAACAATTTTTGTCCTCAGGAACAGCTCAAGGTTGAACAAGCATTTAAGAACCCAGAAATGTCAACATACACCTACAACTATATCCCTTAATCATACATTAGCCAAGCAGTTACATTCTTACTATTTAATGCTGTAGTACTTTCACTGATTTTCAGATGGCAAATGTTTTGCAATAAATACCATTTTGAGATGTGTCCAACTATTATAAAATACATGACAAATGTGATTTATCATTGAGAGGTGACAAGTTTCCTGCTTATCCAAACCAGTTTACAGCACAGGCAAAAGACTTGCCCAGAAGGTACAGTTTTCTGTACCACTGAATCCCTTATTTTCTTTGTAAGACCAAAAAGAGAGCAATAAATCAATTCATAGGTTTGTGGTTTAAGTCATAGAAAGAAAACTTTTCAGATTTCTCAAAAGAGCTATGATGTGTCACCATGCCCACAAATCTCAATAACAAACTCTAGGAATTGAAACACAAAAAGTGTTTTTCAATGGAGCAAAAGCCTAACCAAGCACCATTTAAAACTTCCTTTAACATCATTTTGGAATTCCATCTATAATGGCAAAAGATGTGCTTGTGTTCATAGCTGCTGATATATAAGCACAGAGATAAAGAAAGGGTAGTGAAGATAAATTACCTTCAGGAAAGGCACAAGGTAAGGTTGAGGTGAAGAATTAAGTTCTCTATACAGCCTACTGGTAAAGTCTTCTGGTTCAATTTTTCCATCCTTTAAAACAGAAAATCCAAATGAACAAACTTGTAGAAATTAACTTTTCAACACAAAAAAAAAATTAAGACTTATTGAAAGTAAGGGGTCTTATTATCCCTCACTATTTTTAGTTAACAACCCCTTTATGATAGTAACTAATTTTACTACGAATTTCAAGTAGCAAGACCTACAGACCTCTGGTTACTACGTGAGAACATTTGGAATACACAGCTCTACCCTAACTTACAAGTTGCCAACAACTACACTAAGCAATAGCAGTACTCATTCTAAGACTATTAAATGTCAAGCTTTTATACTAGCACCAGGTAACACTATCTTTTTTTTGTAAAAACTTGTGATTTCCTACACTCAGTTATTGCACCACGCATACTGTCTTCCCTAAAGTACATAATACATCTTTTTATTCACTGTTTTATCAAAATGTAGAATTTAAAGGGCTACTACTTGCATTACTCACACTTTAACTGAACTCATGTTCTCATGCATGAATATGAGCAGTAATGTCTCAGTTATAACCTTAATGGAAAATTTATGAATTTAATTCAGAAGAGGCAAAGATAATTTGATTTAGCTCAGATTTTATAAACTGCATCCTTGGAAGAAAAAAAAAAAACCACAAAAACACAGTTTTGAGTCTGAATTTGCCCCGATGTTGTATTTTACAACTTTTGATGAACTTTTCTTACCAGCAGGTTCTGTACTAATTCTTTCACATTAGCCGCAGTCTCTGAGGACTGTTTTCCAGATGATGCCAGTTTTATTAATGTGGACAGAAAATTTTTGCATTTCTTCACATTTTCCATAGTTTCCTTAGACAGAAGGGTAAAAGGAAAACAGTCAGAGAAAGGCAGATGAACTCTTCTTAATACATGTTCTGACCATATACTCCATGAAATAAAGTCCTTTAGTTCATCACTGCAAAGTAATATTTATAGATGCATGCCCCTCACCACTTAAGACATAAACAGACTGAAATTATTATTTTACTTCACCTATATATATGTATTGTACATTTTTATTTTAAAATTTAAGAAATTATGATTCTTCATGAAGTTAGGAAACACCAAGTAGTTCAAAAATGGCACACTGTGTATGGGAAAATACATGTTTTAGCAGGACACAAAATAGTAAAGCTTGTTTCACAGTGCACATTACACAGATCTCCCTGGTTTGCAATCCTGGAAACATGCAGCTTGAATGAATCAGTGCCAGCTGCTTATCCCTTCTCATATTTTTTCTACTCTACAGTGCTGAACAATTCATTGTTCTATAAAACACATCTATTTTTTAAATAAGTGCTTTAATACTGTTACAGAAATAAAAACACTTTGACATTTATCAAAATTCAAGTGACCTGTATCCACACCTTGTAAATTATATGGTTCTATTAAAGTTTACCTTTTCAAGGTCAACAGCAGACAGAATTCCTGCATCTTTGCTAATCTCCCTTCCCATCTGTGTTTACATGTATGTGTATATATGCACATCCATGCACATGTGCACATGTGAGTGGACAAAAAGAGATGTTACATTTATCAGTATCTTACTGTGGCAGCAGTGGAGGTGGCCGTTGTCCCTTGCACTGTTCTCTGAGGAGTTCCAGTTTGTACAGCTGTTGCTGTCCCCAACGTGGTTGTTTGTGCAGAACCACCCAGAACAATCTGAGGCTGCAGAGAATACAAACACAAGATTATTTTCCTGGGAACGTACTAACTAGCCTGTTTTCCTGAGCCATCAAACAGAAAAGGAGCCACAGGGCAGTAGAACACCTTTCACAGCTGCTAAAAATAAGTTGCTCATATGCTCTGGTGCAGTGGAAGGAAACGGCCACCAGATGGCACTAAAAACATTCGAAACGGAAATCTCAAAAGTTGATTAAAAATTGCGCGTTTTTTGGTCACTGAATGAAATACCATAAACATAATCTCAGCCAATGGGGTTTCAAAACACAACCAAAACAAGTGCTGAATTCCTATGAATTTAATTTATCTTTTTGCCTGTTTCATTGCATGTCACTTCCAAAGGGAGGAATTTCTAAAAAAGGCACAACTGACACAAAAGCTCGGGTCCTATCAAAGTCTTTGTCATGAACAATGGGAAAAAATATTTTTCTAGTTTTGTGGACAAATTGATAGCTTGAAGGAAGAATATCAACTCTAAAGAATCACCATTGTGAGCAAGATCTTCTCACATCCACAGCTCATTCATGGGCTTCCAACAGTCTAATTATTAACAACAACCCAATCTGAGAAACAAATTCCTATCAAGCTACAACTGACACTCAGAATGTTCACAAATCATTTGTAAACTTGCTCTTTATATAAAGATACACAAGAAGGAGGCTCCCCTACTGCCAAGGCTAACTTTATTGGTATTTTGGGAGAAACTAAGGGAGACAAGGATTTAATTTTTTTGAAATCAGAATAAAATAAGTCCATGGTAAGCTCATCACAGCACAAAATAGGCAGATGGGATGATTTTTTTTTTCTGTCCTGTATAACACTAGTGCAAATTCAGGAGACTCAGTTAGGTAAATTAACTCTCAGATCTAGAAAGATCACTGGCACAGGGAAAGGCTCTCTGAGAGGAAAAAGGTTAACTGGATGCATAGCAAAACCTGCATGTTTTAAATTAAAACTCTCTAATCCTGTCTACTCAAAGGATGAAGAAAGCACAATGAGGCAGATTAGGTGACAGCAATCATATTGTATCACTGCTGCCTGGAAGCCATGTGGA
>JACBWW010000027.1:2325844-2346147 GCA_020086605.1 Lanius collurio
CCATTAGGCAAAATTCCTGTTAGTTTGTCTTTAAGAAGGGAAGAAAAATAATCAAACCTAGGCTTCACCACCAATAGCAACACAATTGTCTAAGTTCTAAATTAATTTCCCATAACCAATTTAGTAATGAAAGCGGCTATAAAATCATAATCTCTCTCATGTGCATCAGCAACAGACTGCACTGTGCCATGTTACACCCCAAATGAAAAATAAAACAGAGGGAAATGAGGAAGTCATTCCCTGCTCAGTCACTCAGATCAATACACTTAACCCCACTGAGTAGCTTTAGGGAATCAGATTTTAACAGGCAGATTTTCAGATGAGACTCTCTCTTTCTTGAAGGCACAAACAGGATCTGGACAACATGAACTGTTTGCCAAGAGCTCCTTCACTGAGCACGCCTCACTCAGTCCCGGAGAGCCTCAGGACCTCATCAGTTCTGAAAAAGCCACCTAAGGAAGGGCACTCAAAATTAGTTGGCTTTTCTGAGCAACTACAGAAAGAACCTTCACCATGAAAATCAAGAGGCACTAGTGAAATCAGAAAGTTATTTCTTAAGTGTTGTTCAGTGAATCAAAAGCCCATACACACTCCCCAACAGTATCTGGAGATGTGGTCTATTGCATCTCAGAGCATGACTACTTCAAAAGAATCAAGCTTTTATTTGCTTTTTTATTCTAGTGAAGTGCTGAAATGTTTACAGACAATGCCTTAAACAGTTTTCTTGGACAGTTTAAACTGCAAAATTTCATGTACTGATTTCTAAAAAAAACGAGTTCAAAAGAAAAGTCTTAGTTGATTTGCCCCTAATTTTTTCCTTACAATCTCTACACTAACTCTCTTTTAATGAAGCAGAGTCACGCAGAGATGTTAAACTTGTTTACATCCAAAAGGTGACTTTCCATCACAACTTATTTAAAAGTGTTAAGGTGGGACCCACAAAGTGCTATGGACAAGTGTTATATCTGGAAACAAATATCCTCAAAGTGTTCTTCTGTAGGAAAGGAGGAGGGGGAGAAACTTATTTATTATCTTGCAGACTGTGGAAATAAATACTCTTTGTTTAGCTGTCAGGTCCAAAAAACTATTTTCCAAGCCATTCCAAAAAGTAAGGTCTCTGCTTCTGTAACTTATGGACAAAGAAGTATTTTCTTTAAAGGTACACACCACCACCACCACATCTTATGAGAACTTAAGAGTGAACACAGAGCTTTATCCTGTGGGCTGCTCATTAGAGCCATCAGTCCTTTCTCACCATTAGCCTCACACTTTGGGCTACTGACAAAAGGCAGAGAAACTGAGCATTTTAAAGACTAGAGAATGACCTGCTACTACATCAACCTCATTCCTGCACAAACAGAACCTGGCATCCTCTTCAACGTGTGAATGTAAAATCTTGGGAAATGAACTCACACTGCCCATTTCTGTCATCCCTTATAATGACCAGCTGAAGCAGCTAAACGCTGAATCAGGGGAAATCTTCAATATTAGTGTAACTGACCTCATCAGTACAGTGGAAATCTGATTAGGAGAGATATTTTCAAGTCAACATCAAATATTAAGGCTTCTTGAGTACTATTTAGTTTCTAGCAATTGAAAAGGCCCCATGCAATTACCTATGCCCAAGCTTTCAGAAGTCCTTAAATATCACAGAATTATACTGACAGCTCATAACAAACTCTTCTTCCTAAAATTCATCCTTTTGAGGGTTTCCTAGGATATCCTAAAGTTAATGTACCACCCAAATTCTTTAAAGAGTTATATATTTTTTCCTTACAGAAGCAATGTTAGAAATACTAAGCATAGTTTTGAATGGGGGGTGAGTTTAAACATCTTTCTCAGTGCAAAAGTGACTGAAGTTATTTGAAAGCCAAAGCAGCTCTCCTGCACATGAGAACTTTTACAGCACCAGGCAGTGGCCCAGAGCTCTGTGATACCTGTTCCTGTCTCCAGCTCAACACACACATCAGGCTCAGCAATGTGTCTGCACCATATACCAACACACTCCTTGCACAGCAGTACTGTCAGCTTACTGGTTTGCTCCCCAAAATATGAATGAGGAGAAAAGAGGGGAAATAACCACAGCATGAAGGTTCGATACCCTTGAAGTGCAAGCACAACATCTGAACAACGAAATATTCTCCCTGAGCTACATGCAAAATTAGAACATGCCTACACATTAACATAGCACAACTGCTCAAACAGACAGTTGAAAAGCATATTAATGTGAGCTTTAGAAAACATATCAAGAAAGTTCAATTTTTGGCAGCAGACAGACAAAACAATCATTTGTAATTCAAACCCTGACTCTAAGCACTACCCTGTTAGATTTCTAACTATAGGAAGTCTGAAGTACTTGCTTTCAAGTATTGAAGTCATAATAAAAAAGTAACTCATACATAGCCACATTTATATCTGTCCCTATTTAAATAGTTCTTTCATTCCCACTCAAATTTGATACACAGTTATTTTCAATTTGTATAGTTTCTAACATGTCATTAAATCAGGCTCTACCACTGATAAATTCACATGGGCTACATACAAACATAAAGACAATTATTACCATCTGACTAGTCTTGCATATACTTTAAACACAGTATGATGACATGAGAAATTTTACCTGCTTGGAATGTTAGCTTGTTGGTGTATGAGTGATTTTGGAAAAGGTGTAAAAATTCAGAATGTGATGAACTTGAAATTTCTGTGCAGAAGTTCTCCAGTACTACAGGCAAGGAAGTTTTGACTGAACACAAAACACTCCTCCAGCCTTGCCTTGATGGGAATTCTTTAAAAAGGGAGATGGAGCTGCCCTCTGAGCTTCTCTCCCCCCAGCTCAACAACAGACTCTTTTCCAACCCAATTAGCTAAAAAACGAACTCACTAACTCAAAACTATACCCAAGCTGGCATTAAGTGGATTTTCAGTGAAGTTCAGAAGGGTCATTGGAGATAACTCAATTAAGAATTAAAAACAAAGTACCATTTATCTCCTACTTCTAAACAAAGTCACTGTAGGACTGTAACACCCCCTCTTCTCCATCCATACGTGAATGTCCATTAACAATTTGTGACAGTGGAGAAGAGGAAGGGCTGACAGCCACGTGTGTGGAAAAAGAATTTCTTTCCAGAACTTACATTTTAAATATTGAAATACAGCTAAGCATCATAACCTCAAACCCCAATGCATGAGGCTGCAAATGCTGAATGAACCAGGTCAGAAGTGACTACCAGGCACTAGAAGACAGCTAGAACTGTGTAACTTATCTCACTGTTTCAATTAAATTCAGCAACACATTTAAAGATGACAAACATATTTCTGTTTTATCCACCAGGTTTTCATTCCTGGATTAATGGATTAATTACTATTTGAAACCAAACAGCTAATAAAGATCATTGGAAACATTCAGTTAGAAAAAGGTGACAATAAAACTTGGCCATTTTAAGTACTTCTCTGCCTTCTTTTCCCTAGAAAGTCTGATCATGTGTACTCTAAAATCACACTCACTATTAAAAATGCAAACATTCAAGAATTCTTTCCAAGTCTCTCATTAAAAAATCTAATTAAAATTAATTATCATTTTTGTTAGAAGTTAGAGGCTTAAGAGAATCCTGAAAGATGCTTATATTTTAGTTTGAATTAAACAATTCATCATGTCTCCAAATGAAGGATTAACAAAACTCAGTTGGCTGTTCCTGATGCCAAGAAGACTTGAGTTCCTGACCAGCACACAATGGTCACCTCACATGTTCTTGCTGTGGAGACCTTCCCAGATCACTCCTGTTTACAAGACTGTTTGGAATGGAAAAGGCCACCATCATATGATGTAGCTGCATGACTCTACAGTGTCGTCTTTGCCTCTTGCTTATTTGTATTTCCATTTGCTAATGACATTTCCATTTATAAAGTGTCATGCTTTGGGGTTTTTTCTTTGTTGGTGTTTTTTCAATTAATAAAATGTGTAAAATCATGCACTGGAATAAAAGGTGAAGAGCTCTGGCCATAGGACATATCAGAAAAACACAAGCCAGACTTTTTCCTAATGCTTCCCTCTTCCTTCTTTCTTTGAAACATAGCTTAACAAAGATTAAAAAAAAAAAATAACAGAATGATAAGGAAGATTATTAAAATATTTTGTAGCTTTTGCAGACTACTCTGATTATCTGTGTAATTACAAAGACATACAACTTTGTTGCTAGAGTATCCCTACATCCAAAAAATAAACCAAACCAAAACAGTTACCTGTTTTGTTATCAGTTTTTACTGGTAAATCTTGATTAATAATATTTATAGGAGCTGGACTTCCCAGTGAGGGAGATAAAACTATCTGCAGATACAGCAGGCACCTTCAGATCAGTGTTCTTAGGAAGTGCACAGTCCAGCAGTGTTCTCTCTGACAGCCACACCCAACAGGAGGCCACTCCAACAACAGCATATCCTGGTGTGTCACCTCTCAGGACACTGCCCCATGTCTCAGGGCCTCCATCCATACCACAGGGACTCAAGGACTCCATCTCCAGTTAGCAAGCACCTAAGCAGAGGACACAGCAAGGTGTGCCCATGCTTGTCACTGGCTTACCAGTGTGCAAGGATGAAACTCTTGCCTATGAAACACAAACCCTGCACAGGAACCTATCTGATCCCAAGTGACATTGTCTCTCTTTCTGATGCTGACACTGAACAGAAGAACAGAAGGTTCAAGCTTACGGATTTTGCTTGTTACCCACAATATAGTTCATGGTTAATACAGATCAAGTCGGAACTACTACTAAGAACCTAGACTTTTAGTAGGTTTTTTTCTGACACATGACAGAAGAATTAATGGATATATGATCTTGAAAGTGCATGGAGAATATCCTCTTCTAGTCTCCTGAAGAAACTCTTTTCTTAATATAAAAAGGTAACTGACAAACTTCCCAAGAAAAAACAAGTGAGGTCAGGGAGAATTGTTAAGACAGCAAGGAATCAATAGACACACATGCTGGTGTTCAGAAAGAATGTCCAAGCCTGAAAGAATAACCAGAGAACTGATGCTTCTGGTGTAGAAAATCAAAGTCCTTACAAACATCTCTAGAAAATAAGGTTATTGATCATACAGTCCACTGACGTCTGACAAATCTTCAAATCCCAACTAGATTTGCCAGGAAAGTTCACTAAGAGGTTATCTTCACGTCAAAGCCCTTTGGGCCTTAAGCTCTTGAGCACACACTCATTTGTGGCAAGATGCTGCAAACATTTGACATGGCAGAAAAATCTGACAGTAATTCTAAATAGGCTGTGCCATACTAGCAAGAGAAAGCTTTATGAGAGTATCCTTTTGGTATTGTCAGAGGAGATTCTGTTGCTACAAAACAGAAAGTAAATGTGTGTGTAAGGTTATGCAAGTTATCACACATGCCACACAAACCATCTAAAGCAAAGGGGATGAGTCCATGCTCTGTAAGTGACTGGATCACGTTACACAGGGACCCCAGAATGACAAAACCCTTATAAAAGGACAAAGTTTCTAATATTTTTCCAATATAAAAATGCTGGAATACCAGAGGGAGAGCTGGAGAAAAATACAAACTACAGGAAGCGCTTTCAGAATAAGTGATTTGTGTGACAGGGTCCCTTACTACAGAAAAGGAAAAGATAACCTGGTACCGACATCAACTCTGTCCAATAATCCACCATTCCTCCTCTTACAGTAACTGATCCACCTGGACAAACTCCCACTCTACAGGAATGAAAGCCTAAAAAAAGCAGAAAGAACCTATTGAAGTCTACTAGACCACTGCAGCTCCATGAAAATCAGATAATTAAGGAAATCTTCCCTAACACCAGACTAATTCTAGCAGATTTAAACTATTTACACACATTAAAGACTAGCATCTGTAACATACCAGATGTGTAGCAGCTCATGAAGGACCATCTACACATCAACTCATGAGAAACAGGGATTACAAATCAAGATGAGTAGCACAGAACTGTAAACGGTAACAGACGTGGATTCGATGTTATTGAAGACAGAGTACTTTGTACCTGAGGAAAACGTGCACCACTGCAGATATACTTAAGTTTAGGTGCTTATAATCTCAGGAGACCTGTGCTGCACAAGTCTCGAAAAAATGTTACTTGAACTTCCTTGCCAAAGCCTTGACCTCATCAGCAATCCAAACTCTCAAGTTTCATCAACAAACGTGGTTGTTTCACGATTTGTATCAAGACACCTTAGCTCCACATAAGGACAAGCACAGTGCCTAAGGAGAAGCCTCCATAGTAGAGCAATCAGGAGGTATCAGCAAATGCACCAGCTTAAAACACCCCCACGACTATGTGAGCCTTCAGCTGCTCCAGAAGTGGCTGCCCTGCACTGGTACGAGGAGGTCAGGCTGCACAAACATGAGGTGGTAGTAGCAGATACGTTCCCTGCTAGGCAGTGACAGAGCTGTCCAGCACACTGGAGCAACCTGAGAGTCTGCACCAATTCCCTCATGCCTTGCTCCAGAGTAATGAGCACCCCAAAGCCATGAGGCTGAGGTTCTGCACAGAGCTCTGCTGAGCACACAGGACACACTGTGCCCAGTGAAAGGGACCTGTTAAATGTTCAGCACCTGCTGCACTGAAGGTGAGCTACAACTTAGGATGAAAAAACCTGGCACGACTGTCAGGTGTTGCTTCAGAGCATCTCTAACACAAAATACTTGGGAGTCTCTCCTGACAAGCACTAACTATTACACATAGTGAAGACTGGCATGGCACAAAGTTTTAGACAAGAACTACAAAAACAAATTCCATTTCCTTTTCTGCTCATGTATGTCACTGTGCAGCAAAGCAGAATTCTACCCAGACACAGTGCCTAAAAGTTTTGGTACAGCATTAGTTCACTGCAGCACTCCACTGTTGGCTACCACTGCCCTCCCCAACCTGCACACCCAGACTCCGACCAGACATTAAGGTCTCAGGACCATTAATTCTTCAACAGCTAATTTATGATTGTTGCCAACACAGGTGAAAGATATGTTTGCAAACATCCTCAAGAATCCACACTGCAGTGCAGAGAAAGTGCATTTTGTACAGACCAAGTACATAAGTTCACATTATGAAAAACTGCTTGTTTTTCCTTACAAGAGTCAGCAGACAAAAAACTCCATTTCATTTTAAAAGCTTTTCCTTACTCTGACTATGCAAGAGTTCAGTTTCAAACAACACAACTCAACTGTACTGTCTAAAAGGTGAAGAACTGAATCATTTGTAAAGTATTGGTTCACAAACCTTTTAAGAATATAGTTAAAGGAATAATGTCATGTTGGAATGCCAAAAAGCCACTGTATTTAACAGTGATCCCATATGGAAAAAATCTTACCTGTTCATTTGAAAAGGTGTGTAAGAACTGTTCTGGGAAATACATCATTTTATATAGCAACAATTGACAAATGCTTCAACAACAATGTGATTTGAAACTATTTTGACTTCTCTGGAAAGCTATATTCCTTGAATGTGTGTTAACATTCCTTTCTAGTCAAGCATACAAAGCCAAAACACCAGAGTGCTCTGTCAAATTGCAACCCAATCATCACACAAATCTGTCTGATGTCAAAATAGCTAAGAAAAACACTATCAAGAGCTAAACCAATTGCTTTAATTATTGATCTCCAAGCAATTCAGATTTAGCTCTGCCATTAATTTCAATATACTTAGATCAAACAACAAAGCAGTTATACCAAAATCAGATTTGGGTTTGAGAAAGGAAGGTACAAAACAAAGTGTCACTAATTCTTTACATCTGTTATTTTGAATAGGAGGTTTTAAAACTCAACATGTCTTCATTTGTGACAGTTTGTCTGTACAAAGGTGTGACAACAATAGTGCTGTTCAAGCACCTGAAGAAATGGGAATGGCCAAGTTACTTTGCATTTATAACCACAGTTTGCACAGAAATACTTAATGAGGAGTAATGCTCTAAATCAATGTTTTCTTCCTTCAGAACACAGTAGCCTAAAACAACTAAGCACATGAGAAGCCATAAAGAACACTTTACTTTCTCCCCACTGTGAGTGCCCTACTCTAGGTGTACACTCTGTCATTTTAGCAGTGAGAAAACCCTTTGCTGATGCCACCTTTTCACCCAGAGCTGTGGAGACCCGAAGCTGGACAATTCCACCAACTGACAGCTTCCCCGGGCAGCCTCAGCAGCAACATTCCATCCACATCCTCCTCTGTGAGTTCATGCCTCTCTCACTGCCCATACAGAATTACTCTGCTTTGAGAATATGCCAAACACTACGCCTGCAAGTTCAATACAAACCATCAACAGGGACATGATATTACATGCCATTTGGCTGATAGCAACATTTATTAAATGGCTCTGCTTTTGCAGTTAGTCTGAACACAGAATCAGAATTATTTTCACACCTGTAAGCTTGAATTTAGAAAGCTTTTCAACAAAATCAGGTTTCGTTTTGATTTTTACTAACCATCAAATGCACAGTCCTGAGTAATGACTAAGCTTAATGACTGGGTATGACTAACACTTATAAATAATTAGTGCCTTTTCTCCCCCTCCCCCATGGAGGACAGGGAAAGAAAGAAAATCAAATAATACACTGATAAAAAGGAAGAAAGAAAGGAACTAAGATGTTGAAGCTCAGTGCATGAACACTTGTATCTTCTTCCAATCCACCCTTAATACTACTGCAAACGTGACTGCACGTATGTCTCTTAAAAACTAATAACTCCTCATGCTTGTCTTTTAACTTCCACACAGTTCAGTCACTGTCAGCCTCTCTACTCCAGATCTCTTCTCCCACACTGATCCCTCCACAAACACTTTTCTGGTCCTCTCCATCGACTCTTTTGCCACAGGTGCTGCAATTCCTCAGTGCTACTCCTTGGAGCTGGCACTTCTGACTCATGTGAGCACAACTGGTCCCACTCGCCACACCACCACTTAGGCTAAAAGCACCTGATGTTATTACATTTGGAGAGAGGCTCTAAATCTAACCCTCCCTTACAGAAATATTTGATTAATAAACTGAAGGAAGGTGTGCAGACAACTTAATACAGCCATGCTGCCCCCCAAACCATCTCAGAAAGACTCAAGCATGGCATCACACCTCATTACCTGGGTTTTGTTTATACTCTGCTATCTAGAGTACACATTTTTCAACTGTACTGGTTGTCAGCACAGTCTATCCAGCATGTGCTTTATTCTGCACAAAAGCACTGTGATAGCTTTTACTCTTGGAAGCATATATTAATCAAGTTATAATCATAAGTTAGACCACTTTTACAAGAGAAGGTTACTCAATTCAATACAGATCTTAGGACAGTCATGTCAGTCATGTAAAATAATACTACACACTGCTGTGAGTTTTATGTTATTGTCTTGGTATTGGTTATGTGTTACAGAAAAATACATTTTAGTAAGGAATTTTAAGGGAAAAAGCATCAAAATTAAGATATGCAACACTCATAAGTTACAATTCAAATTTAGAAACAGAGATTAGAAACAGAGATCTGCCATGGCAAAAAGTTAATTATTTTCATCAATATACTTTTCCAAATCCAACAAAAAGAGCTTGGTATCCGAGTTGGACCTTGCACTAAATTCTGCACAAATACACAATAAAAGCACCATCCCTATTTAACCTATTTTATAACACATTCATGAATTTTGCTGAGAATCAACCTTTGATGTTCAAAGTGCAACTTTCTGATTATTGGTAATCTAAGTAGAGAAACTCATCTTTTTAAACGTTATTTTGAGTCTGACAACAGTTACAGACCTAAAGATCATCTTTGTACAATGCTTTAAGACAGCTCTGCTGAGGTGCTGAGCAGGTACATCAATTCCTTATAATTATCACCTCTTTCTTGATTACTGATAATCTATATCATTATACAGCGACAATAATCAACAATTTGTTCTCACAAGAAAATATTCTATATTTAAAAAAAAACTTAAAGGCATAAATAAGACCTCAAGGACAAGTATTATATTTTACATTAAATATTATGCTAAAGACACCTGAAGAAAACTACTCCAAGACAGGGGGCTTTGTGGTAAAATACTGGCTCTCAGTTCCTTGAGACACCCGCACCTCCAGAAGAAAATCAGCATTTCTGGGAGGAAATTTCGACAGATTAGAACTGAGATAAAAATTTCCAAGGCAAACTGAGGTAAAACTGTCCTAGAAGGTTTAAAACAACCAAAAAGCTCTATTCACATGTCCATAGCCTGAATGGAAAAAAAAAAAAAAAAAAAAAAAGCCTATCTAATCTGAAATATGGATGATCACATAATCTTTATACCCGTTTAATTACAGCATGGTCTGTGTAGAGGTTGTATCAGCAATTTTGCTTCTCTTACGAGGAAGCCGATGCAAGAGGGCTGATACAGCCACATGCACACAGAAACAGACCTGTGGCTGTGCACAGAAAAAGCCCATTGTCACCTGTGAGCAACTCTCCCTAGAGTTTGGCCTTCCTTAACACAGAGACCCAGGGCTCATAATACACCTGAAATAACTTTCTATTAACCACGACTAAAACCTCCTCTCTATCATTGCCTTCAGATGTGAGAAACAGTATTTTTAAAATTATTTTCTTCATTACACTACCTCTTCAAATCTTTTTTTCGCAAGAGATACTGTGCCTAACATAAAGCTAAACTTGCTAACACTCTTCCAAACTAGCAAAAGCCCTTTTGTTTACATGAAGCAAGGACAACAAGCTCGAGAAGATTTAGACAGATAAACAGAGTTATAAACATTCATGAAGTTTCAACACGAACAATAATCTTGGCAGGAGTAGTTATTTTCAGAAAAAAATGCTGGTTTTTAATATTTCTGATAAAAAAATGCATATACTAACAAAAGATGTTCAATGTGTTAAGTGGCTTCTATGTCTAGTTCCTTCTGAGCAGACTCTCTATTTGATCACACAGTTTTTACATAAAGCAATCTTTCCATATACCAGTACATTCTCTTTCCTTGAACCCAGGTAGTTTTAATATCCGTATTTCAACTGTGTTCTAGAACTACTTCACAATTTTTTTAGAATTATATTTACATATCATTTTCCAAACCAGGGAAGACAAACAACAGTGAGAGTTCTTGTACACCAAAACACTTCATTTGAAGAGTTTGTGATATAATTTGTGTCTTATCAGTGCACAAAACTGATGCATTTTCACCTCAGTTTGCTAACTTGGCTGCAGCATCCTGTGTTAGTAAGGGATTCAAGGTCTGGACAACATTCAAATTTCTGGTCCTTAAACCAAGAAGGTTTCACATGCAACCTGCTATATTTTCAGGGAGAGAAAACATGTAACTTCTTACAGAGTGCAAAACAGCTCAAAAGAAATAAATCACTTATGGTTATTGACCAACAACCTTTATCACAAGCTTAGGGATACCCAAAATTCTCAGATCACAATTTGAAGACCATACAGACATAGCCATACATGCACTTCCAAAGGCTGTTTGGAACAGTATTTTTCGTAACAGAACTGAAAAATATGTAACAGAATTAACTGCTTTCATAGCTTAACAGAAACACAATTATATTCCCATTAGACCCCATCACTTAACGACACAGTCTTATCAGATGTGCACAACATCAAGATGCTCTTTAACAGAACAAAAAAGCCCTATTGCATGAGCCTCAGGTTCTTTGGGGTACAAAGCCAAGCATGCAGTCCTCAGTTATGGAAGTTGCAATGAGAACAAACACAACTTTCAGTCTGGTGACATATGGCAGATCTGATGTAGCAGATTCCAAATAAAGCAGAATGTTCCTTTTGCTGATGCATGATTTGAACATAAAATCCACCCCTCACCCAGAAGAGTTCTGCAGAAGAGATCCACAGTTATCTTCCAGAAAGACATATATTGCTTTACATGCCAAGTACAGGACTCCCAACCTCTAATCCTGGCAAAATATCGATTCCTTCATGGCCTTGGGCAAGTCAGAACTTCTCTAACTTGCTCTTTCCCCCAGCTCTAAAGCAGAGTTCCTACTACTTTATTTACCAACCACACAGGCATGTTTCAAGGATTAAGTCTGTAAAATGCTCTGAAAGTAAAACATTCTGTAAGTACTCTAAGAAGCCCCCATTGTCACGGTGCATTGCAGACATTATTTTTAACAAAATCGAGCCATGCCAACACAGTTAACAGGCATAATATTGGCAGCACATGGAACATACAAGGAAACTATAATGAGGATATGTTTGAACTCGCTTACTAGTCAGTGAGAAATAGAAACAACCACATTCCACTACTTCATAGTATTTCTTCCGTTCTTTTCTGTATTCCTTACATTGTGGAATTCTGATGACTTCCTCATCTATCTACCTTTTAGTTAATTTGGGCACTTCCAGGGTACATGCTTCAAGTACATGGCAACCCAAAGAGTGAGGCATTCAGTATGAAAAACACAAATTGTTTGATTCTTCTCAATTGCTACCCTTCACCATTTTTATACACTCTCCTTTGCCCAACCACCTACAACCCCAACTCCCAACTGAAGGAAACAGAACTACTGCAGAAGTTATTTTTCAGTTACTCCAGCTTCAAAAAGTATGACTGCTCAAGTCAAGAGGACCCAAACCCATGCTTTAAACCATATGTTCAGGTAGTTTTCCCATTCTAAAGCCATAGACACGGCCCAAGTTCAAATCCTTCTTGGATAGTGAACACAAAACAAAAAACAATCAGTTTCTACAAAAAAAAGCTCCCATTTAACACCAAATGAAGTTTTGAGCCTCTAAGGCCATGAAGAAAACCTTGAGCATGCATATTCATGTAGAACATCTTCCAGGATGTGCAGATGTACAGCACTGATGCTCTTTCAGGTGTCCTTTGCTTCTGGAAAGCACCAACGGTGAGTTTTAACCGCTGAGAGTTCTGGAATGTTCCACTGTTAAAGGGGCCTCAGCAGTTTCTCTGTCTGTAAAAGGCCCATCCTGCCTTCACCACAGAAGAGGCACATGAGATGCCCTCCAGAAAGAAAGCAATGAAGAAATTCATAGTCTCATCCCCTATCATCAGCTATTAGCAGATCCAAAAGAGTTTTGGTAAAGTAATAAACAGGTTTTATTTTTAGACACAAGGCAAAACAATTCTGTTCTACAACAGCCGCAGAACCGCTGTAATGCTAGTGGGAAAACTGGTCATGACTGTAGAAGTTAAAAAAGAACCCATGAAGACAAGCCACCCTATCTGCTGTCTTCAAACAGGACTACATGTCACCAAAGCATATTTAATCAGGAAAATACCAGTCTTTATGACCAAGCCACCAAATTTTCATAAGTACTAACAGTCACTGAGAAGGTAAAAGAAAAGAGAGGGACAGAGGGAAGTGAAAGTTTCTAGATTTCATTTTCACCTAAGCTAGTAGAGAAAACTGGCCAGACCTACCTGCTCTATACTATTCTTACTGGATACCCTCAGCACTCACCAATCAGCTCCTTTGTCTAAGCACGCACCTTGACTTATTATGTGATGTTTGTACATAAAGATAAAGCAGAAGAGAGTAGCAACACAAACTTGCAAGAAGAGAAACCACATCTTTGAACCCCAAGTTGACAGTACTGCTAAGTAAGCATAAACTCACAGACGCTGGGTTTGTACTACAGCACTGCTGGAGGAGATGGGATTTTCAAAAGTTGTTTTAAAGTACCCAAGTTTTGCCATTTAACAAGATAGTTCTACCCTGTGTCAGCAATGACCTCTAAACACTTTACACTCTTGCAATGCAAAAGATAAATTTTAG
The DNA here is from genome assembly GCA_020086605.1 of Lanius collurio. NCBI lineage: Eukaryota > Metazoa > Chordata > Aves > Passeriformes > Laniidae > Lanius > Lanius collurio. The sequence goes on from JACBWW010000027.1 coordinate 2,339,603, forward strand.
GGCTTAACCCCAGTTTACTGAGCACCTCTAACAGTGGAACATTGACTCACTGCTTTAACAAACTCATTGATTTTCTAACTCTTACCATATTATTGTATGTAATACATTTCTCATTACTGAAGTGCTCAGAAACAACAAACTTCATTCCATTTACTTCCAGTCAGTTTCACTAGTGTTGCATCCTTAAGGAGGCATTACATAAACTTGTGTACACACCCCCTTACAGAATCATCTCACAGTATTTCCATGTCTTTTCTAGGAAGGTATAAATAGGGTTATTTTGGGACCTTCATTACCCAAATCTGTCCAGTTGAAGCACAAAGATCCAAATACAGGCTCCTGAAGAAAAGACTAAGCTCAACAGTCTTCTCCTCAAAGATGTCAGAAGTGGAAAACCATCATTAACACACTGATACTGTCAATAGTCCAGTTCCTTGGAGAAGAAATATACCAAAATCCAGTAAGGTCACAGCAATTATGGCCCACTGGCTCTTCAAACATTCCAATTTGGTCAGTCAAGGTTTGTGCCATAGTAAGATACAAAGCATTATTCCAAAAGTAATCTGTTTTAAAGACCATTGATGAAGTTTATTTTCCACGTGCTCTTTTGAAGAAAACGTTTGATACCTTGAAAGGTTCCTAATTTTCAAGTCACAGCTTAATAACTCCTGCTGACATTTTATATTCTGCTTTCCATACATGTGACACTGTAACTGTATTTTGGAGAGCCAGAAACAGTAATTCTGGATAAGAAAATAACTGTAAAATCTGTGCTGTCATGGTCAAACCTTCCATCAGAATTTTCTTTCTAAGTGTTTCTAATTCTTGTTGTAAAAAGCTGTGTGTGCAGTGTATAATTTCAAATTATTTCAAGCACTGTCTTAGAAACTCTAACACACACTACTAACTTTTAAAAACAAACTTGTGAATGCAAATTCAATGCATGCAGTAGGTGCACAGCACACAGGCACTGCAGCTGCAGTTTCACACTACCAAACTACCTCCAAAAATCTGGCCTCTGATGCTGTCATTTAAAATACAATTTCAAAAGCACAGCCACATATTCTCCTTTTACTATGAACACACCTGCACTCTGCTGAAGATCACAGCACGTGGCCAAACTTGCAGAGGTGCTTGGACCTTGTGCCTGAGAGATGTTTTTAAGAGCCCAGCATCCACTAGATCTTAAGTGTTTTGAAAGAAATGGTTTATGGAAAGCATTTTCAAAGCTGGATACTTTTGCCAAGTATAAAAAAACAAACTGAAGCAATGTAAAAGAAAAATAATCAGTTCTACTAAAAAAATAAAAACCTTTTCAATATTAAGTCATGCAAGAACTCAGTTTCCAAATTCTATATATCCAGTCACATATACTTGCTTATTTTAAGTCATGCTTATTCTTTTGAAGTTATAAATATTTCTTTGAGTGTAGGACAGACAAAAAAAGTGCTTAATAAAAATCCAAGTGCTTAGAACCTGTATTGTTTTACTTTGATCTATCAAGAACTCCAAAGGAACAATTTATGGTCCAATTTTGCTTAAGGACTGGCAATGCTGCTTCTAAGAGTAACACATTTCAGTATACTGTGGCAGTCTGAAAACATCAGCTACCTGAAAAAAGATCCCACTGGACTCCACAGTAGTATTTCCCCCCATAATCAGGTTTATAATGCAGTATTAACAAAAAATGTAGGTATAGATAACAATAGACCAAACTGGATCAATCCTTTGATACATTATGGCAATAAATAAAGGAAAGCTTTTCCAACCTATCAATTTACAGGCTTCAGTATCAAGCTCTGGGATTTCGAGATCTGAGTTTTACTGCTATTTTTTAAATTAGCAACACGTCATTCAAATTACTCATATATGAAAAAATCTTCTACAGAAAAAAAAAAGAGAGGAATTTTTATACCAGTGAGTACTTGGATACACAGAATCTTTGACAGACTTCATCAAACTACATGGCATCACAGACCAGATAGCATATTACACAAAAACATAGTGTTTAGTAACACAATACGTAATTCCTGATCTACTTTATGTGACAGGTGCATTGCTCTGAGGTTGGTCAGGAGTTCCAAGAGATGGGTTTTACTAAGACCACTTGTATTTTACAAAGACCACCTACTAACACCAACACCAATTTCATTCACTGTTACTAGGAAAATTTAATTAGCTGTTCTTTGCATACTGCCCTGAAAACAGTAACCAGTAAGAACCCAGCTGTTGTATGTACTACTAGGAGGACAGGAAGCAATGTGTAGGTTCACACAAGTATTTGCAGCTAAAAGTCAAAGTGGATACAAGCAACAAGCCTGATTCAAAATAACAGCAAATATATAACATTAAATCCCCAAATCTATGATATTTAAGGAGGGACAGAACAATTTTGAGTAAAGAAATGCTTCTCATCCTGCTTTTCACTCACCCACTGAGTTCAGGACTAGATTCCTTGTCCAGAGATGCTCAGCACTAAGCATGAGACGAGCTACTACAAAAGCTGCAGCCCTAGACACAACAGGGTGAGGTAAGGACATAGGAAGTCTGCCTTTTGTATCAGAATGCCAGTGACTAAAAAGATGATCATAAGCTTCAAATCTGTGAGTTTTTAAGTCAGACTTTGAAGGTATTTAAAGCAAAAGTAGGTAGTTTTCTTGTGTTGTATCTGCTGCTTCTCTGTTCATGAGAGCTCTGTGGTACTGGGGGCACGCAGGGACAGGAGGGAACTGAGCAGCACAAAAAGGTTACAAACTACTGACAAAACTGCCTGAAAAGTCAAAATGTCTTTTGTGCTAATGAAATAACAACATTTTATTGGATAATATTCCATTGTCACAATTTGGCAGTTTGCAGCTTCATCTACACTCACATTGGAACAAAGATACCAGGGAGAATTATTTTCAATTACTGCTGAAAAGACTTTCTGGTCACCCAAAATCAGACACTAAGTAGTGGGATGCTACTGTGCTACAACTACTCAACACCAGACCATTCTCATTGTTACAAGCAACGTCTTTTCCACAATTCACAATTAAATGGCACAGAATCTTTCTTGGTTTCGTTCCTCCCTGCAAGAAATACACTTCCAAAACAAAACCCCTCAATCCTCTGACTTACCTGGTGGTAACTGAAAATTCTGAATATTAGTCGGATTCTGAGGTGGCTGAGGCAAACGAGGTGCTAAAACTGTAGGAGTCAAAGTTGCTCTGATTCCACTCGTGGTTGGTGTTGGAGTCCTTGGCAGACTTTGTGCCACTGTATTGGCAGTGCCTTTAGCTATTCCTGTGGGGGTGCCAGGAGCTGCAGGAGGTATCCCACCAGGATTGGGAGCAACATTGGAGAGCCCAGCTTGCATAGTTTGCCCAATAATCATGTTACCCCCTGTAGTACTGGGCTGGCCACCAGTAGCCAGTGTCTGCTGTTGGGATACTGCCTGGACTATAGTTTTAGGAGACTCAGATTTGATGACCTGTGTGGCAGGAGCTGCTGGCACAGAGGAACCAGACTGGCTGTTCACAAGTGACGTCTGGAGGGAAACTCCAGATCCCACAGTGGCTGTGGCAACAGCAGGAAAACTCCCCACACTGATGGTTGAATTGATCACAGTATTGCTCCCGTTCTGAGTGGCTGCACCAGCTGCAGCCACCGTGGGTCCTGCTGTGTGGATCGGGGGCCTCACAAGCGTTACCGTGGGCGCCCCGGTGCCAACGCTCGGTGGTGGCTGCGAGGAGATCACTGTGGGCGAGGAGGAGGATGCAGAGGACACAGCAGTATTAAGGAAAGAAGTCTGGATGACAGTGTTAGAAGCTGAGGGCAAAACAGCATTAACAGCGTTTCCTTTCCCCACAGATCCAGGTCCATTGTTAACAAGAGGGGCAACAGCAGGTGCAGGAGCGGGGTTGGCAGTCACAGGAGTCCCAGAGAAAGCAGCACTTCCTGTGTGGTGAGAGTTCATCACCACGTTACTCCCATTCAAAGTCTGCACTGTCGTGGTCCCAATCTTGCCATTCCTGGTGGACAAGGCAGTTGCCATGGTGCTGATAACCACCGATTTGCCCTGACTGAGGGTCCCTGGAGCAGCAGTGACTTCAGATCCTCCTGCTGCTGCAGTGGTGGTGCTGGTGCTCGTTGTGGTGGCTCCATCCAGAGCTGAAGTCTGGGACCTGGTGTTATGATTAATAACACCCCCCTGCACTCCTCCTGCCCCTGCAAAACAACAACAAGGTTAAAAAGAGCAAATGAGCAAGAAGAGAAGTCCTGCAAAGACAGAATGTTTTCCCTCATCACCAGGTCTTCTCCATCTCCCAAGCTGCCTGCCTGGAGCCAAGAAAACAAGACAGAATACAAACTGAACATGGCTTTGAAGATGTTATCTTAAAGCCTTCAATTTCCCACCAAAGAGTGGTAGATTCAGTATTAATTGTAACACCCCTGCTTTTGACATTACAGTAAAACAAAACAAGGAAAAGAGATTTAATATGAACCAAGGGAAGGGAGGAAGAAGATCATCTAAGACCTCCTCCCTATTCTAGAGCCTGACATCTCATTTAGCAACAGGACTGCAATGGCAGGGGGGGAAAACAACCATGAAAGACACATTATTAAGACATGTTCCCTATACCCAGCACACATTACTCTCTAATCCTGTCATCTCCTACACAGTCAGTCAGATCAGGAGGCTCAACAACAGCATAATACAAAAAGTGAAAGGAAAGAAAAACATCAGCCTGGCAAGATAAGAAGTACTGCAAAGCCTGGAGTCTGTTTCTAGAAGACCCCTCTTCTTTATTACAGAATTTGTTCTGATGCATCTGAAGTTCCCACTGCCAGAGAATGTTAAAAATAAATAAATAAAAATCAAAGCTGGTTTTCAGAAGGGACAAGATGATGTAGCTTCTTGTCCTGAATAATCCTCATGCCCCTCGATAAGGCCTGATGTTAGCACAAGTACAATCACACATAGTCCAGGTTCTGGCCCTAAGGAGACAGAAATGGGAAAAGAATAGTGACAGGCAGACACTGAGATGCACATTATAAGGGTCAAGGAGATCCTCCTAGAAGAGTTTCATCAATCATAACAGAGGGTCTATAGTATCTTCTTACACTTCAGCAAGACTAAATCAAAAATAAAAAGGGGGGGAGGGGAGGAATTGCAGAGAGATTCTGGGGAGACATTTCTTTCAATCCCCCTGAAAAACAGCTTCCCTCCATTCCCACGTAGTGAGCCCTCAGTCCCAGCCTTCACAATGCCCCCCTACAACCCTCACAACACGAAGGGGGAATATTCCCAGGCAGCTCCGGGGGTGGGCGGGTGGGAGAAGGCGCTGTGCAAGGTGGGGTGTTGTGGCCTGAATTCCCCCCCTTCCCGGGACCCGGCGTTGTGACAACCCCCCCTTGAGGGCAGAGGAGGAATGGGAGGTGTTGGATGCCCCCTCCAAGCCCCTGGAACAAGGGAGGGGGTGCGGAGGGAATATCAAGGCAGGCAGATATGGGGGGGAAGCATTTTGAGGGACTTCCTCCCCTTGAAATCCCCCCTCGCTTCCTCCTCTACAGGAAATAGGTGTCATGATTAATAACACCCCCTTCCACTTCAGCAACAGCGAAGGGGGAGGGGAAGGAGCATTTACACAGACAGCTAAAGCGGCATTATCAAGAGGGAATCCCCCCCATAACCTCCACCCCTGGAAAGGGAAGGGGAGCAGTCACAAGCGGCATGGGAGGCACAGCCATGACCAAGGGGGTGGGCTCTGCCTCCTTCAGTCCCCGAGATTAACAGAGCCCTTTTACACTCCAGCAACAAGGGCAGGAAAAGCAGAGGGGACCGGCAGAGTCACGGACGGGCACTGCCGGCTCCTTCTGCGGGGCGGCTGCCCCCACACATGATCCAACACCCTCGAGTAAGCACAGGCGAGGAGGGAAAATAAAGGGGAGGGAGCAGAGGCGCGGATACACACCGAGGGGGCATGATGAGGGGAGGCTCTCCCCCGTATGATCGATACCACCCTTTGCACTCCCGCTCCTGCCACAACGAGGAGGAGAGAGGGAAAAGGGGGGAAAGCAGTGAGGGAAGGAGGCAGCGGGAGCTGGGGAGTGGGGGGAGGGGAGGGCCCCTCTCCCTCAGAGCCCCCCACCCCTGCCCACGTTACCTGCTTTTGTGATCTCTGGGGCACTCAGTCCCATCTTGCTGCCGCTGCTGCTCTCTGTTTGGGCATTAGCATTGCCTCCTACTACTACTCCTCCAGGGCTGGGGCTAGGGCTGCTGCTGCTACTGCTGCTGCTCACAACATGGTTCCCCAGCAGCCCCCCAGCGGCCCTCAGGGGCTCCTGCGCCTTGTGGTGCTGGTGGTGGTGGCCGGAGGCCGCCAGCTGGGACTCCAGGGAGCCCACCAGGTCGCTCACCACCTTCTCATCCACCTCCGTGTTCAGGAAAACCTCATCCAGCAGATCCGAGCCCGCCGCCATCTTTTTTTCGGAGGGTTCCTGTGAGCGGCTCCCTCCTCCCCCCCCTCCCCTCTCACAGCTCTGACTGTCTCGAACGCACC
>JACBWW010000027.1:2346520-2380658 GCA_020086605.1 Lanius collurio
AGCTCCCTCCTCCCCCCGCCCCGCTCACACTCGGCCCCCCCGCCCAACCGCGCACGCGCGAGCGCCCGGCCCGCACATCACCGGCCGGGCAGGGATTCCGCCCGCCGCTGATTGGCCGGCGCCCGCGCTATAAAAGGCCGTGCAAATGGCTGTAAATGTTTAGTTGGGAGTCGGGCGGCGGCGGCGGCTCCGCGGCGCCCGCGGGCGGGCGGGGGCTGCGGCCCTTCGGTGTGGCCGCGCCGCGGGTGCGGAGGGTTCGGGGACCGCGCAGGGCGGCGGGGGCGGCGGCGGCCGCCGGCGGCTCTTTGTCTGCCTCGGCCCAAAATGGCTGCATGTTTTCCCTGCTGCTCCCTGCGTCCGGGTCTCCCCCGCCGGCGCGAGTCTGAAGGGCGCCCCGCACCTGTGCCAGCTGCGTGTAACTGATCCACCGGCGGGGCGGGCGGGGCACACGCCCAGCCCCGGGCGGGGGCAGCGGGCGAGGAGGAGCCCCCACGCCTGCCTCCCTCCGCCGCTGGCGGGGCGAGCCGGGGGCTGCAGCCCCTCGGTGCGGCCGGGCCGCGGGGGCGGGCGCCGGGCGCGGTCTGACTCAGCACGGCTGGGGCCAGTCCCGTGAAAGCGCGCCCGGCCGCGAGCCCAGCGCCGGGAAGGGAAAAGGAAGAGGAGAGAGAAGGGAGGCGGGGGGGAAAAGAGAGGGAGACGGCAATTTTGAACGGTCCAGTCGCAGCTGCGAGCCGGAACGGCAGGGCGATCCCCGCCCGTGTGTCAGCCCGCGTTACACCCCCGCCGCCGCTTAACCCTTGGGGGAGAGCCGCGCTCCGCAGCGGCGCTCGGCGGGGACCGGAGCCCCCAGGGCCCGGGCCCGGCCCGCGGGGCTCGGCCGGGCGCTGGCTCCAGGTGGACATGGACGCTTACAGGAGGCAGCTGCACTTTGACCTTGTTGTGCAACCATCATAAAGGAAGTAAATAACGTAAAAATATAACCTGCCTTTTAATAAATGCGCTCTTCTGCCAGGCGCTGTTTCCCCAGAAAACTGAATTACTGGAACAGTATTACCAAATGCAATAGGAACAAAATTATCAGATGGTACGATTTATCTTTCACAGAATAGAATCAGCAAGGCTGGCAGAGACCTTTAAGATCAAGTCCAACTGCACTGCCACTGTAACCCCTAAACCACTAAATTACATCACCCAGCACCAGATCCAGATGCCTCTTAAACACCTCCGGGGTGGTGACTCCACCACCTCTCTGGGCAACGTATTCCAATGCCTGATTTAACTTAACTTTCAAGTTTTAAGGGGTAGGAAGCTTAAAATAGCACCTCTTATATCAGTATTTTAAAATAAGCTTTGCTCTTATGTTTTGGGAATGGACGGCATTAGAGGCTGGAACTCTGTTGTAGTGGGATGGGCTCAGCACCTGCTAGTTGATGATTCTGGGGAACTGACTGGCCTGAAAGCTGCTGTCTGGAGGCTGGTGGAGACCTGGAAGAACAAGAGCCATGAGTTATCTGTGAAAAGGGGATCACTTTAAATATATACAAGTTTTCTCCACGTGGGGTTGCCTAGATGTGGGTGTCAACATTTCCCCCATCACATATTTGTGATCACTTAACCTGTAGTGCTCCAACATAAATTAAATTGATCTGCTTTGACAGTCGACCCCATGAGCAATGGGAGCAGTGCTGAAGTACTGTCTATATCTTACCCTGCCCTCAAATATGCAAACATACCTACCTGTTTGCCTAAAATTCACAGAGAAAACACAAAAACAGATAGGTATTTGCTCTTAAGGTGCCAAATAATAGCGCATGTACCTTTAGATGAAAAATCCTAGAAATTCATGTGTAATGGTGAGGAATATTACAGTTTTAGTTTCTATGTCCTCCTCTCACCTGCAGTAGACTTTGGCTGATTACTAAAAATTACAATGTTAAGTCTTTCCCAGGGCTCTGCTCGCTTACCCCCATTGCATCACTCTGAGGGACTGCCTCCATCCTCTGAGAAGTTCTATATTAATATTTTATTGTTGTGCTCAGATGCTTTTCTCAGTCGTCACTTGAAACTCAAGGGTGAGCAAGAAGCTGCCTTTTTCATCTGTATGAATTTTAACTCCCATTTTATCAATTTTTGACAAATTACAGTGCTGCAAAGTAGCTGTGATTTTACAGACATCGCTGTAGGTCATGTTGCCCGTTTCTTACAAGACAGGAATGCTGCTTCGAGCTGGGCAGTCCCAACCTCTGCTGCTGCCACATCGAGCACATTGCTAGTTTTAGCTATGGTGAAATTCTATAAGCAACATACCAAAGAACTCTCTGGAATAGAAGCCTGGTCACATTCCCTACCCAGCAAAAGTCTTAATCAGCTGCTCAAATGATTTATTAAGGGTGAAAAAGCTTGACTTAAGCTAAACCAGCCTAAAGGTGCAGAGTGGCTGAAAGACTTTCTTTGATAGCATCTAACCAGGGTAGAGCTCTGTGCTGGGCCACAGTGCCTGAGGAACAAGGGAGGAAGAGATGAAGGATGTTACCAAGTGGCAGCAGCAGTCAGCATAAAGGGACAGAGCAGCCTGCATTCTTCCTCTGCTCACATTCTAGGACAGCTTGAGTGTAGTTTACAGATGCCTACAAAACTAGAAATAAAAACCTCGAAATCTTCACGTCCTCATTCTAACACTCTCTTTAGTGTACCATATGGCACATCTACCATATTAGGTAAACAACTTTACAAAATTACAAGAGCAACTGAGATTCATTACAACTTGTGCATTATAAGTGTGTAGGATTCATTACTGAATAATTTATCTTTTCATAGACTGTCTCTTGTTTGACATTGGAATTAAGTTTCTAGACTGAATTCTTCAGGACAGGGAGTCCAGCTCCCCTGTGCTGTACTGCTCTGTTTTAAGTGGTAAGTGATTCTTGCATAAGAATTCTAGTAATGGATTATAGGTAATTACTGATGTTGGCATAGAAATAGTCAGACTCAATATACAATGGTTGCTGTGGACTTCATCCATCAGCACCTATCAATTGCATCAAAAGATCTTGAACATTACAGGCACATATGGGTTCTCTGTGTGTCAAAGAGCAGAAGCTAGCAGGAGATATCCAGGGAAAATGGAGAAGTGTCAGTTCCTTTAACCTCTTTCCTTTAGTATATTATCATTTAAAATACTTATTTCCACCCCTCTCCATGCCCCCCCAAGATCTACAGTGTAGATCATGACACAGAGACGGTCTCAGGTCAAGGTAGTGCCATTCACCTTCTGTTTGTTTTCTAAAAATGAAGTTAGCCTAAAGCTCATTACAGAAACATCTGACAGAGGTAGAGAGTGGGGTGAGAAGGGACAGAACAGAGAAGCCGACAGATGGTTTTAGTCTTAACTGACCCATCAGAAGAATGGAGGCCCAGCAATAAACAGATGAAAAACTTACCGTTTTGGCTGGTGATTTCTTGCTCTTCTTTCCTGCCCCTCTCTCTGCTACTTACCCAGGATCATCTGAAATGCTGAAAGTTGGGATTTAACCTTGATTTCAAAAGTTCGGTTAAACAAGATAACAAAATTTACACTTGTGTCAGTCTCCACTGGAAAGTGTTCAGCAAAACCCAAAATTCTGAGATCATTCAAAAAGCTGCACTATCCTTGTAACCAGTATCCCTCCCTACCTTTCTGCCCTTTTGCCTTGTACCCCATTTCCTTTTTTTTTTTTTTTTGGAGGAGCACAGGAGTTCAATGGAGAATTTGGTAAGTAGGGTAAGTAGAGAGTGTTAGGAACAAAGGAATGAAGTCCTGGTTGAAGATGATGCAGTTCTGTGCAGAAGTTCCCCATTGGTAATGTTGAAAGTCTGTGTGCTGATTCTTCTGCAAATGGGTGTCAGGTTCCATGAGCAAGAGTTCAGCAAAAGCAGTGAGACTTCATTTGCATCCAGAATACAAATGTTCGACAATCTGTAGGAAAAATATTCCTGTTTAAGTATTTTACTTTGAGTTTAGGGGCAAATGCAGTTTTACTACAGATATGTACACATAAGTAAATAAAAAAACTTTAGTTCCCTTTGTAGACTACACTCTTCACTGTCTTGTCCCTGGAATCTCAAAATACTGTTCAAGTCTTGGTATTCAGCTCATCCCACGTACTTCAGTTGTCCTTAGGTGAATACCTGAAGAAGTCTAATGCTCCTAATAGGGATTAATATTCATAATTAAGTGTGGTATGCTGCAAGAAAATGTCTTAACTCTTGCACTGTAAAATAAAAAGAGATGAACAATAGATTTAGAGACCAACCATGCAGTCCCTTTTTATTTTATGATAATCATACCTACCTAGACCCACATTTCCCCTGAAGGACAGTGTCTGTCCTCACGGATACTGGACTATTTCTGCCAGCCACAGAAGCACCAGCCCTGTGACTGCAATTGAGTGTTCTGGACAGAAACCTTGTGTGACACTGCCAGGGAAGAGAAATGGCAAAAGTACCCACTTAAATACATGTTTGTATCTGCATATCAGCTACTGGAACTACAGAAGTAGAGCAGAGCAGAAAAACAAACAGCTCTTCTTTTCATAAAATATATTTGATGGAATAAATACATGATGTGATAACTTAAGGGATAGCCTTTTTTTAAAACCAAGGTATTTAACAATACCTAGTTATTAATTGGGAAAGACATAGAAAATATCTGTAAGAGGGGCACTACTTATGAGCTTGGTTTTCAAACCAAAAAAGTTAGCTGAGCACACAACTGCCTTGACAATCTCCTAAGTGTTTATGGGACAGAAGACTGTGCCACTAGAACATGCTACATGCAATTCACACAGGAGTTATTTACATGTGGCTCTCCTGAGGCATTCCAAATTCCACACAACTCAACATCTGGTGTCCAAAAGAAAATGCCCAGAGAATACATTGTGGGATAAAGGATTATTGTTTGAAACCCTTCAAGGCTTTAAAGTATAAAAGAGCTGTAGAAAACTGATTTTCCTTCCCAACTGCTCTTCATCTAGTTCATCATGCTTGTTACTGCCAAGATAGGAAGGAGCAATACCTGGACTCATCTGTAAGGGAATTCCTAAGGAACTTTACTTATAGGAGAAAATGCAAGATTCTAACCACACACCTCAGCAGCTAACAGAGATGCCTAAAGCAAATTTTCTGAAAGGGATTTCTAACAAAAGTCCAGAATTCTGTCTGTGGAAGAAACAAGCACCTGGCATGTCAACAAAGATTCATGTCTTATCTGTTCTGAAAAATTTCTTGTGCAAGCCTACATGATTGATGGGGAAAAGAAAAATATTATTAGAAGATTAGAGGTCCTTCTGGTCACTACAACCAGCTTCAGTAATTTCACATATTTTGAATTTAGCAAATTATTAGAACTGACTGGGCAAAATGAAAATGCTTTCCTCTCTAAGCAAATTAAAGGACTTTTGGAAAATTGAATCACAATTTCCAAGACAGAGTATGTCAAGAAAATGTGCCTACTGATGGGTCTCATTACTGGAAATCCAATTTGCACATTTTACAGTCAGGATTTGTTAGAATATGTTTGAAATATTTCTTTTTAGCGAGAGGTGACTTTGGCACGTTTTGCTTCAATTTTTCTGTGAGTCTTTGTGAGCAAAGTATGATCCTGCCAGGGATGTTTTATCAACAATATATCCTCAGACAACCTAAATGATACATCATATCATGGATATTCTAGTAGTAGATTCCTGCCCTCTCTTGATTCAGAGCTGGACACATTTAACAATTGACCTGTTACAGCAATTGGTGTTATCCTCCTCCTTTATATGCTTCCCTCCACTCACTGGCCTTCAAAAATACATAAATAAACATAAGTCAAAGAACCACAGATGAATCTTCATCTTGTTTGTTCTTGGTCAGTGCCAAGAACAGGTACAGCCAATGCCACATTTCAGTTGTGAAACAGCAGTTGCTGTAGATGGAAACATCTGTCCTATGGAATTTGATATCGCAATGCCTAGAGACTGTAACTTACAGGAGCAGAGCTGGACACACTCTTTATCTAAATCATTCAGTAGCCCCATGGTTCCTCTCTTTTAAGATAGAAGAGTTATTTCTAAAGAAGATTCCGTGTGTGCCTGAATATACAATTTTTAGCTCAACAATAACATCAAATGAAACTAACAGGCCGTAAAGTTGGTAAAACTTTCAGCATATATTCAATACATAGGGCAAAATCCAGATTCTTTTACATTTGAACTGGAAGAATAACCACATGTGCAAGCAGTTCTGAAAGTCATCTTTGGCTAAATCATTTTCCATACTCCATCTCTAGTTCACAGTCTGTCAAATACTCTTACCAAGCCTTAGGAGACAACAGAATTCCTGACTAACCTTAGTGAGATTATAAAGAAACAGACACAAAAGACACTGAACTGGAAAGCCAGTGTAGACAGAAGAGGTATGGAATCATCATCACTTACAGAAAAAAAATGAAAGCAGTCTAGTACAGGTTTGTTTTGGTTGTAATGAAATGAGATTTTATCTAAACTTTTTGTGGATTTGGAATGCAAAAAGTATGTAAGGAAGATTTTGCCGAGTCTTTGTTTTGTTTTTTTTAATGACTCCTCTGTAATAACTGATTAAAATAAATCATGCCATAGCTTCCTTATGAGCTGCCTCAGACTTAATGAAAGCACAGCTAGAAAGGCTATTAGACAAGTTTATTTTTTTTTTCCCCTGGATTCTCCAGCAGTCTAAATAGTTAGATATATGATTCTAGACTATAGATTACTTTCTTACACTATCTAAAATATATTCTCACTATCAGAGTTCTGGAATTGCCCCCTTTTCCTTTAATGAGCTTTTGCCCATTTTGGAAACTGCAAACAAATGAAATAACTAACTCAGTTAAATATGGACAGGTTCCCATAAGTTGCCTGAAGAAACTAGTGCATGTTTTGAAGCAAGTCAGACAAAGATTTTATCTCTTAGAAGACAAGATGGGCAAAACTTCCAACCCAAAGGAAATGACACACCCAGATGGAGGGCCAAGGGAGTTAAGTTGTTCCTTACCATCAGATTTGTTTGTGCGGGGTACCTTGCAGTACTCTTCCAACACCACAGGAGTGTAACAAAATTGCTGTCACTATTCTTCAGACCAGTTCATGCTCCAAGTTAAACTTGCACAAACCTTTTGTCTTCAAAATATCCTACTATCAACTGTGTGTCCCAAACAGCCTTTGGAAGTTTGGCACAGGTGATGTCAAAGGCAGAGTGAATGTTGAAGATGCTGCTGAGTAAAATGCAGAGTCCAAGATGAAGATGTGAGGTGTTCTGGAAAAAAATTAAACATATTAATCAGAATCAAGTGAGAAAACCGAAAAAGCAAATTTATTAATTACTTTAAATGTGGCTTAAAAGTGCACTAAATATCAAATACATTGTCATACATGCAGTGATAGAAAAATGATGTAAGAAGCACAAATAATGCAAAGGCTTTGGAACAGTAAATGTCAGAATTTTCATGTGTGTATGAAAAGTGTGTACACAAATACTACAATGGCAAGGAGAAGCATGAGTTAGAAGGAGATTAAATCCCAGTTTATTGTCATACAAAAATAAATTACTTTCTGAAACTGCACTAAAATCTTATTGCTATGAATTACTATATTATTCTTGGTCTCTTTAGCCTAAGCCTGAATTAAAACCTATAAACTTTAAAATACAAAGCCTCTTTAGTCTTATTTTTAAAAGGAAAATAAGAAAGATAAATTAAGAACACCCTAGAAGATAAAACAATGACTAATAATTCATATCCTCAAAGACATTTCAGAAACATGGCTTTTAAAACAAGTCCAGGAACAATTCAAGCCATGAAAACTGCAGCAGATGTTGTGCAGGGAAAGAACAGCACACTGCCAAGGCTGGTAAAATGATCCCTTACCTCACTGAACAGAAAGGAGCTGAATCTACAACTCATTGGTAAAAGAGGTAAGGAGAGGGAGATTGTTTGGCTGAAGAAGAGTCCACTGTAAAGAATTAATACAAATAAGGTCTCTGAACTAAAACATCTCGTAAAGGACTCTTTCCTCTATGTCCTCAGCCCACTGATGTACGTTGTTGCCCTTTGGTTTGATTTTCACAGCAAGAGCTGTGCAGCAGGGTCTTAGTTCAGCCTTACTGAAGCCTCAGTGCCAAGGAAATAGTGCTCAGTACTGATAGCTGGAATGTGTTCAACCATTTGGAGAGAAAGAAAAAATCAGAGAGGGAAGAAGGAGCCCTTGAAGAAAATTGCTGTTGAGCTTTCTGGAATTTTAGCCAAACCCAACTGGTGAAGGTAGATTTCTGTCCAGGGAATAGTGAGATTTGCTGGTCTGCAGCATCCAGGGTTCTGCAGTACGTTTTGTAGTCTCCAAAACATTTGATTTTGTTCAGAAAAGATTGGTCACAGATTGATACATCAGGTTGTACTCCCATCTGCTCAGTGGTCTCTCCACTGAAACACTGTCAAGTGTACCAAGTAGGTCAGTTGTGACAGTCTGGTTGTAACCTGGGCTCTCTTCAGCATAGCCCAGAAGTGAATTTAGATCATTGGTGATCATTGCAGTTCTTGAACCTCTCAGAAAGCTGGGCATAAGGCTCAATACACAGATTCTTATTCTCCCAGTTAATGCATAAATGTAAATCTCTACAAAATCTTTCCCTGCAGACTAATCCTCTGTAGCATTTCATCCCTGTAAGACAATTTTTTGCTTCCTTTCTCCATTTATTACTTCCTTTTTTTTTTTTTTTCATTGCAGTGCATCTTCAATCCACTTTTTGCTCACTTCATGCCAGGAAGAACTTTATGAAATCCCACTTTCATCCTATGCCTTCACATCAGTGCATCTGTGAGGATAACACTGAGGTTTGCCACACTTCAGTGCAACATTTTCCATGGAAAAGCAGCCCATGCAGCAAAAAATCCAGTCAGAAATTTCTCCTAATGGAACTTAATATCTTAGGCACTGTTCAGTGCTCCCCACTCTCCTAGATAGACAACTATATCTCTTTATGCCCTAATTATTTCTAAACTTAGGTCTGAATCCTCTTACTCTTTTTAATGGGAGATAGATGCATAAATGCCTTTTTTAGAATGTGTCTGACTTAAAAGTCTTCATCCTTCAACTTTTGTCACCAAACTGCAAACTTCAGCTTTGTCCACCTTTTTTGTATCACATACACTATCCATTTAACTGTCTTCATGAAAGGATCTCTTAAAATTATATCCAGCTTCCACATCTGTGAATAAATTACTACCTACTTAGCCAGGATAACAATCTTGCCATCCATGATCCTAAAAGCCTCAGTATAAAAGGAACTTGCACTTCCTTAACTGCTCCATTCGCCAATACTTCAATGATGAAGTGAACTGCAAGAGCAGGCAGGATTTTGGGCTGTGTTCTCAGTCTTATGTCTAGTACTGAGTGTGGGTTTTAGTCTCATTTCCATGAGGTAGACACTGGTGGAGTGGTGTGTGTGTGGAAAGGCTGGAATAGAAGTTTGTGTTCCTTCTAATAAAAGATGTTACCCACATCCAAGATTCAGTTTTATAAAAACAAGAAATGTTCCCTCCTTACTCTGTTGCATCAAAAGTGACTTCTAACCTTGATAGATTCAGGCAGTCAAACATAACTTTTAAGTATATTCATGGCATGCAAAGACTGGAGAGGTCAGAACAGCACTTTTGACTTATCCCACCCATTAAAGTGGATATATTGATATACCTTAAAAAACTGAAGAGTTTAGAAGTCAGACTGGTAACCTGAATCATAGAAGTGCTACACAAACTCCAGCATGTTTTTGTAATTTTACCACTGGATTTTCACAAGTACAAAAGAAATTGTCATTTTGCATTATAGCAAGTAACTGCATTTCCCTTTAGAAAGTGGTTGATTTTTCAGAGAAAATAACAGACTATAGCATGAAAAGTGGGATTGAATGCATTCATGGAACAAGAAAATAAAAATGCATCATTCTGACATGAGTGTATTTACAATAAAGCTGGTTAAAGTACAGATTAAGAGCCTGTAAATTCTAGTAAGTAATAAAAAATGCTGCTTTTTTAATCTTTATAGGTAATTCCTTATCTCAGATACTGACACCATGCATTATAAGCACTGTGTATCTGTAAAAATAGGTTTGTTTTCAGCCAAACTCACGTGAGCATTTCTTCCTCTTATGTTTGTATTTCATACAGTTGGAGCATTCAAATAAACAGTGCCCAAAGTGTGTAGGTCTGAATAAGAAGTTTAATCTCTCTGGCATCTCCTCCTCACTGGTAAAATATATTTTGTCTTGACTGTGCAATGGATTGCTGAGAAGTGCAATGGAAAAATGCAGCTTTATGCCAGTGCCACTGAGTACACAGTCAAGGCCCTAATTAAGAGAGCCAAACCCCCATAAGCCCAAAACTACAACATTTTATGAAACATTTCATTTAAAACCAGGAGTTAAACTGACTTTAAATTTGATATATGGGGGTGGAATGAAAGATGTTAAAATTAAAATGCCTGAGGCACAGACTCAAAACTGAGAAAAAGAGAAAGGGGAAAGCTGACAGAACCGCATTACAGGTATTACAGTCTCTGTACTTATTTCTGAAATAAAAAAGAAAACAGCACTTATTGTTTTGATAGATTTTTTTTTTTGCAGAAAAGAAACCCCTTTTCCCGAGATGTAAGACAAACTAATGTAAGGAAACACTGTTTCCTCCATACATCTTTGTAACTCCCTTTCTCAGACTGTGGGAAATTGAGAAATTGCATGAAGCTCACATTATCTAAATACAGGTTACCAAGTCTCCCATTTTTTCTACTTATTAATATTTCCATTTTTCATTATCCTTATCCCATTCTCCATCCCTCCCTCTCCCCTTTATTTTAGTTTTATTCAGTTGAATTTACATGCTTTATTCTACTTCATCAGCTTTTCTTTGTGTAGAATAAAAGCCCTTACAAAGATAGATCATTTTTTTCCTTCTCATCTTTCCAGAATCTTTTCTGTTTCTCCATCCTGTTCTAGTCCCTCCTTCACTCCTGGTCTCTTTTCTGCTGGCCATTTCCCACACCTATACAGAACTGTGTTCTCTACTTGGTGACTGCCCCTCCTTCACTGCAGCTATCATAATCTTATTTTGAAACTACTGCTCTGACATCTTTTCCTCTAGGGCTCCAACATTTCTCCCCTCCTTTGTATCATTTGTTTTGTTTGCCACACCCAAATTCAAATCTCTGTTCCGTTTTCACTTCCTCCATTTTTCCATGATTGTTTCTTTTCTTTCCTCTATTTTGCCACCAACTGCAAAAGCATCCCACTGTCCCCAGGTGCAAGAGGTGATGCTTCAGCAGCCAGTGCCTGGCTCCCTTCTTCCAGCAGCTGGAGCTCCTTACAGGTGCTCTGCCAACTGCTGGTCTGTCATTAACTCTGCCAGAACTCACCTGAGTCAGTTCAGCTCACGTTTCTGTGGATGTGGCCATCATTCAGTGCCCAACTTCTCTCTCATCATCACACACTCCATAAATTCTCATCATTGCTGTAAGTCACAGGTTTCTCTTTTACCTGCTATGAAATGTGGCTAGATATATGGGTGGTGGCCCTCCCAAATGCCCCTAGTTGCCTTCCAGCTGTCACATGTGTCTCCTGAGTTCTGGCAACACAGGTTTTCCTGTAAATGAATTAGCTATGCAGCTACATGGTCTGACTGTATCCTACCTCCATTCTCTGTAGACCACAGTGACCTGTAGTCCAAATGACTGCTATGTGAATCCTGTGTCTGCTGTGATCACAAGGCACCTCTCTGCCAGGTTTCTTCCTAGTGCTGTGATGAACTGCAGTCAGCTCCTTCATATGAAGCCAAATGCTCCCTCTTCATATGAGGGATGCCTAGGATAGCACACTTGTCATGAATTTACACACAGTGAAAGATGTTCTTTCCTTCCCCCTTTCAACACTTAGTGGATGAAGAACCATATTTTTTAGCAGAATAAATAATACTAACAGGCCACTTAAAATGTCAGGTGTCATATTTCTTCTTGCTGATCACTTGTTATCTCTGACTGTTGTCAAACACAAGACATTGAGGAAATTCATTACAATAAGAGTATCTTCCAGAAGGTGGCTGATTTATGGCCATAGTGATTATAACTAAAATTCTGTATGTTTGCATACGTCTCCTTACCAGTGTATAGGTTATGCCATCTTGGTGTGGTTTTCTTTTTCCACACTGCTTTAATTAGCCTTCCTGCAGGTTCCACATCACTGTATTGGTACCTGTGACAGCCTCTTTCTTTCCTGATATTAAAAAAAAAAAAAAAAAAAAAAAAAGAAATCATAATATTTTACCTTGTGTTGAATAAATAACAAAATACTGGAACTACAAACTA
The DNA here is from genome assembly GCA_020086605.1 of Lanius collurio. Classification (NCBI taxonomy): domain Eukaryota; kingdom Metazoa; phylum Chordata; class Aves; order Passeriformes; family Laniidae; genus Lanius; species Lanius collurio. The sequence continues at coordinate 2,358,919 of JACBWW010000027.1, forward strand.
CAGGTGCTTATGAACTGGTGACATTTTGGTTTGACTAAAGAAAAAAAGTGAACTGAACTGCAAAACCTGGAGACCCATTTACTGTTTCTAAAAAATATTTTAAGAGTGGAAGTAAGAAACATCAAGTTAAACATACTGTGGAGTTGGAGGATCTAAACCAAAAGAGGGAGTACTGTTTCTCTACCTTGGTTGCACTACTGACATAATTTTTTCATTATAAATAATTTTTTGTGGCTGCCTCAGACTGAACAGCCACATTTTTTTCTATCTTTTCTATTATTTCTTTCCGTATTTTTTCTCCATTTGAACTTTTCCACATAACTAAACTAGACACTCCTCATACAGAGGAACTAGAGGAGTTTTTTTCATCAGGGAAGTTTCTAACCAGCAATTTGCCCACTAAAGGGCACTGTTTACTGTAGTAAAAAAGGAATCTCTGCTTTCCTTCTGTAAGTTATACTTAAGGCTGAGCTAAAAATCTAAAAGGGTTGACTTTAAGGACTGACTTTCTTATTCAAAATTACTGCTTTTCCAATTAATATTTTTATTTTCTTTATTTTTTTTTTAGGAACTTTATGCTAGAACAATTTAACAAGGAAAAGACCACACACATGTGCCTGTACGAGTGGAAAGAAAGCATCTGCCCTGTTCAGGCAGGGAGAGCTGCTCTTCAGACTGTGTAAAGAGCATGAAGAGTAACACCATAAAATACATAAGGTCACAGGGCAGACAGCTTGGGGCATTGGGAGAACAGCTCTCCGAACCATGGTGTGCAAGGACGTCCTGACACAGGGACAAACCTGTGGGCTGCGTTCTGCCGTGTCGCTGTTGTATCACTGATGGAAGACACGTAACTAAGGCATGAGCGCCTGCAGCTCCAGCGAACCTCCCTGCACTCAGACAATGGCTCCCGTTGCATTGTCCCCGGCTGCTGGGTTTGAATCTTATTGATTTGCGTCACACAAATTAGTGGGATCTGTGCACTCTGACCCGCTGCCCTAAATGCAACTGCCCTGCCTGATCCCCATCCACCCACCCTCTCGCTGGTGAGTGACTTCACCTTCTGTGGCCATGTTTGCCAGATGCTGCCGGTTGTCTCTCACTGACCCGCAGATGACTGGGGAGCCGGGGAGCTCCCGGGAGACGCCGCACGGAGCGGTCCCATCCTCCAGCTGCGGCCTAGCACGGGGTGACTGCGCCGGGGTGACCCGCGCCAGGCCAGCCGAACAAAGGCGCTGGGGAACCCGCACACGGCAGGGCCCACCGGGCACCCGCGGCTCAGCCAGCTCCAACCGCGGCACCGGAGGGTGAAGGGGCTCCGGCAGAGGCAGCCATGGCTGTTGTATGACGGGAAGGTGATGATCCCTTTCTCCCCGCGCTGTGTGACAGCAGCTCGCTTGCCACAGGAGGCACAGGCAATGACAAACGAGTGAGGAGCAGTGCCACAGGAGCAGTGCCACACAAGGGGCAGTGGCACACAAGGGGCAGTGCCACACGCTCGATGCCACAGAGCTGCCCTCAGCCCCCCCGCGCGCTCCCCTCAGCCGCGGCAGCGCGGGAAGCCAAGCGCGCGCGCTCCCGCCCCGCCCCGCCTGGCTCCGCCCCGCCCCGCGGCGCACGTGGCACCCTCGCTCGCGCTGGTCACGTGACGCGGGCCCCGGGTGTTCCCCCTCCGCCCCTCCCAGTCTGACCCCGTCTCTCCCGTCTGGTCAGTAGCGCGCGGCGCATGCGCGGTGATCGCATCACGCCCCCTCCGCCCCCCCGCGGCCCGTCTCCCTCCGCCCTATATAAGGCGCGCGCGGCGGGGTCCCGGCTCCGCAGTGCGCGTGGGCGGTGCGGCGGCTCCGCGCGGCTCCGGGACGCCTCCCCCGCCTCCCTCCCCCGGCTCCGCCGCCGCCATGAGCTCGGGGACCCCCTACATCGGCAGCAAGATCAGCCTGATTTCCAAGGCGCAGATCCGCTATGAGGGCATCCTCTATACCATCGACACCGAGAACTCCACCGTGGCGCTGGCCAAGGGTGAGGCGGGGCCCTGTGGGGGGCGCGGGCGGGCCTAGGCCGGCGCTGGCTGAGGGGACGCGGCGGGGGCCGCCTTGCCGTGAACAATGAGCGCGCCCGGGGCCCTCCCGCCCCGCGGGGCTGGAGCCCCGGGTCCCGAGCGCTGCTGCCCGTGAGTCAGCATTGACAGGGGCCGCGCCGGAGGGGCGGGCAGGGCCCGGGATGCTGAGCAGCCCTCGGCTCTCCCGGGGAGTTCCTGGGGAGAAGCGCTGCCGGCAGCGCTGGCTCCTCTTGCCATTGTCAGAAGCGGGGAGGTGACGCCTCGGCATCGCTGTGCGTGGTTCGGTTCCCTTCGCCCGCCTGTGCCCGGCTGTGTGTTGGCTCCAGGGCCCCAGGCCGGCGCTGAGGGAAACAATGCTGTTGCTGTGTCTTTGTTTCTTCCGTGATCGATAACTGGACTCTCCTCAGGTGAGGAGGGTGGGAGCTGCTACACAGAGCGCTGGTGGGGCACCTGCACGCAGGTCTGGCTCACCCACCTTGCTGGCTCCTCAGCGAGGCTTTTCATTGTCTTTCCCTGTGGAAAGACTGATCATTACGTTTGAAACCGTGTCATTTGGGTTTAGTTGTCACCTGTGCTGGGAACTCCTGTATTTCATCTCAGTAAAACCTCTCCTGCCTTATATAGTCCCTCAAACATGATCTTATTTCTGTGCTGCTTTTCAAGTCCAGCTTGGCTACTTCAACTATTATTCATCGGTGTTTTCTTTCCCTAAGTTTTGTCCTTCCTTGTTCTGGGAAGTTCACACGTTCTTCATTGCCTGCAGCCAGCTATCGGGGTTATCCACAAAACAAACACCTTTTGTTTTGAAAGGCTGTTTGCTGGCAGGAGGCACTGACTTGCCAAATTCACAACTACCCTCAAGGCAGCCTGTGCCACAGTGTTTACCCTGTATAATGATGTTTATATGATGCTGGACATTATTTGACACCTATTAGAGTGTCTTTTGAAGTTAAAAACGCGAGTTTTCTCAAATTCACTTTTTCTCTAGGAATGTAGCTGTTTATTTAAATGTACAAATGAAGCTGTTTGTGTTAGTACATGGCTCAAAGTACTTGAGAGGTTGTTGGAAGGATGCAGATCCTTTGCTGTAGGTGCAGGAAGGTCTTCACCTTGACCCGGGAGCAAGTAGGAATAGTTCCTTGCAAAGCTCTGCTTTACACACAGCACTTGCTACTTCAAAGCTGAAGTGGTGTGTTTCATAGGCACATGTGATTGAGGTGCTTTATGATGTAAGTATATGCTCTGAATAAGATTTCTGGCTGTTCTTGTATTTATTGGTCTCTCAATGTTCAGTTGTGATGAACTGGAATGCCTAAGAAGTAATTGTTACAGTACATGGAGAATACATTTTCCCCCTACCTAACATTACAGCACAAACCCTGCTTTTCATTGTAGCTCGGAGGGGTTTTTAAATTTATAGACTTTATGGCAACATGGGTGTCAGAATTACAAATGTAACAACAATGTTGAAGTCAGTCACAGGAGTATCAACCCTGTGTGTGGTGTCAGTGGTTTGAAACCATTGATCTCTGAGGCATTAGAAGGGCAGTGAATTACTGACATGCTGTTGAAGTTGTCCAGACTTCAGGCAAATTGTTGTTAAGCCCTGGATGCCACCGTTTGAACACTTCCATTTGCAATGCAGGTACCATTCTCTTTACTTCTGTAAATAAAGAAAAAAATTGAGAGACATCAGGAAGAAATCTGGTTCAGCCTCTCACTTGAAGCCAGGCTAACTTCAATTGATTTATATTTGTTAAACCTCAATATGTGCACAGTATCTTAAATGCTGGAGATTCCATGGGCTTAATTAATCACTACAAGAAAGATGTCTGTCTTGTTAGAGGCTAATCTTAAATTGCAAACAAAGGAAGTTTAAGCCCACTAGTGTCCTGTCAGCAGTGAAGGCCAGAAACTTACTCCCCTCCTGTTGAAGTCTGAAGAAATTGAAGTTTTTCAACAAGAAATATCCATGTAAGCTCTACTTTGAAGTCACCCAGTCCCTCTTGCTGTGCTTCCTGTCCATGCAGAGCTTAAAAGCTCTACAGCCCTACACGAGTTGGAACTGTGTTGTAAACCAGGAGCTGCAGTGGTGTGGGATTGATTTCCTGTTCATCTGTAAACAACAGTCACTAACTCCTTGGGAGACAGCCCTTCCCACCTCCACAGGAACTTAAAGCTGCACTTTGTGCTGTGCCAGAAACAGTTAAACACCTCAGGTGCAGGGAGAGGCAAGCTCAACTCCTACAGCCCTGTTTTGTCTACAACAAGGACATGCCCTTTCCACTGTTTTTGTTAGAAGCCTTGGGACCAGCCAACTGAGAGGCTGCCTGGGCAGCTTTGGGCTTTGCAGGTTATGTGTTTGTCCATGTGGAAGTTGATGGGCTGATCATGGTGCTTTCCAAGTTAGCTATGGCATCCTGCAGTAGTCCCTGGATACCTTTAGTACATTTTACCGTGAGCTGTAATAATCTCATTTTGAGCAGAGAGATCAGTGGTACAGTTTATGTCCAAAAGGCCACAAGCATTGCTTTCAGTTTATAATCTGCTTCTGGTTGACTGGGTTACAGCTGTAATATGATCAAACAGCAGCTGGAGATCTAAAATAACTTGCAGAGGTTATTTACCCTAGGAACTCATGGAAGAGGGCCATTGAAAGGAAATGACTGACAGCTTGTCCTTGTACCAGTGAAGATCCCCTTCCCATAAGGTGCAAGCTGAGGTGCTGAGGAGTGTGATGGGGACGTTCTGGCATTCACCTGCTCCGTGGGAGCTCACTTGTGTATTAGCAAGGGTGAGGAGCATTTGCAGCACTAAGTGCTGCCTGCTGAAGTGACCTGCCTGCGTACAGCTGTTCATCCTGGAACAGGACTTTTGAGTATCTCTGGCTGCAACTGCCAACATTCCTTGTAAGTTAGAAGCAGTATGATATGCCAGGGATGCTCAGCACTTGGGTTCAGTGCTTCCACTTTTGGCGCTCTTTTTCCTGAGAGGCTGTGATGCCCCCTTCATCTCTGTGACAGGAAGAGTGGCATGTTCTGGTGGAGGTCTTTCAGTACTTCCATGAAAGCCTGTTAGAAGCAGCTGAGGGAACTCCAATACAGAATTTTTCCATTGGCAGAAAATGTGCATCAAGCCAGTGTGTGCTGGTGCTCATCTGAACTGGGAGTGCCTCTCAAAGACAGAAAGCAGCCAGACCAGTGAACCTGGGGCTTCTGTAACTTGTGGCTGAAATTTCAAGCTTTCACCTGTCAGTGTCTGGTGTAACTGGCTGTTTTCCTGTGCCAACAGTCCAGTCTGACCTCTTCTTCCTTAATGGCTAAAATTAATTTATGCTTCTACCTGGTAGCTGCCACAGTCAGCTGAAGTCTTTTTTTTGTTCCCACTCTAATGTGTTACATTGCTGCTTAGTGCCTGTTCAAGTGTTCTGGTAGCTGGCAGTCAGTAAAGCCTCCTAAGCACTGAGATATTGGATTTATCACTAATGGCTTGCTTTGTTGTCACATTAATCATAAAACCAGTGACATTGGAGTAGAGAGGGAATTTTAATAGGAAGTTTTTATCATTGATAAAACTACTACTATCTGTATAATAAACATATGAAACCAAAGGTGCAAATTTGAGCTCTAAAGCCCTCTAAGATTTCCCCCTGCTGCTTCAGGGGCCTCTCCTGTGGTCTGGTGCAGTTGTCTGGAGCTGAATGCCTGCATGGGACAGCTGCTGGGGAGGAAAGGAGAGTACAGCACTGTGGGGAAGTCCTCGGGTTTGGAGTAGGATTCTTCACTCCAGCTGGTCTATGGTCTTTACCTTCACAGCTTGATGTAAACAAAACTGTTTATACAGGCTGCTGAAAAAGTTGGCATTTGAGGGAACAGATGTGTGTGAGAAGGAGATTGAGGGTTCTGGAAGTAGCCGTTGTTGTTGTTGTTACAAATGGCAAGTGTTGAAGGAGTACTTTTTAATTGCATAAATCTGCACTTGCACAATGCTGCAATGGCAATGCTGCACTAATGTCACCATTTCCATGCTCCAGTGCGATCCTTCGGGACCGAGGACCGGCCCACAGACAGACCGGCTCCTCCCAGAGAAGAAATCTACGAGTACATTATTTTTCGAGGAAGTGACATCAAAGACATCACTGTCTGTGAACCTCCAAAAGCTCAGCATACTCTGCCACAAGATCCTGCCATTGTCCAAGTAAGTTAGCCTGAAGTGTTGATAAAAAGCTGAGATAAAGCAATGGTGTTGAAGGACTGCATTTTGATAAAAAACTTTAAAAAAATGAAGGCAAGTCAGTGTCTCCAGGAATCTTCAGATTATTTGAAGCATCCTGAATTTTGTTGTAATGCTTAAAGTAACAGCAGCATTAAAGACTTCAGTCAACAAAAGCCAGAGCTAGCTGAGAATGCAGGAAACATAAAGAGGTAAACTAACCCCTCTCAGAATTTACTTAAGCTTTAGTAATGCTGTACATGAAGTAAAGAATCACTGCCAAAGCGAGTTGACTTCTGGACACTGTAAATGGAAGTGTACTTTGTCTTGTTACAGTCTTCTCTGGGCTCTGCCTCTACATCATCCTTTCAGCCACATGTGCCTTACAGCCCGTTTAGAGGTATGCCACCTTACAGCCAGCTTGCTGCCAGCTCTTTGCTTAGCCAGCAGTATGCAGCTTCCTTAGGTTTAGGTAAGTACAAACTTTACTTGCTAGAATAAAGGTATGGTCTTGTATGCAGCTTCTGTGAAACCAATTGACAGGAACTAATACCAAACTCCTGGCCAAGTGTCAGGCTGAAAGGAGCAGTGAATAAGTAGCTAACAACTTTGTGCAATGATTTTACTACAAGGAGGCCTGCGTTTCTCTTGCATGTGCACACACACATGCACACGAAAGAAACAAACTAAATAGCTTAAGTTTCTTTCTGAAATTAATGGGAATACCTGACAGTTGAGGCCACTTCATTTCTAACCTAACACACCTTACATCACATGTGAAAAAGAGCTTGTATTCCCAGAGGGGAGTGTAAATAAACTGCTCTAATACTTTTCTAGAGAATCTTGTATCTCTTTCCAAGTCCTTCAGATGTTTCACTACCTTGTATCTTATCCATGTATCTCTGCTCTCTCTTCTTCCCTCTATCTCTTTAGAGAAATTGGTAAGCCCTCCAGCATCAGCAGCTGCTTCCAGCCCTAGTTCTTCTCCGTCTCCACAACCTGTTTCAGAGCCTGACATGTCTTCAGAGCCCCATCAGCTCTCTTCCAAGGGTAACAGCAGTTTGAGGACTCCAAATATTTGGAAGAACTGCATGGCACTTGCAAACACTCTGTTCTTGTTAACCCCTCCTAGAATGATAGTGCTCATATGGGTAATGCCAGTAGAACTAGGTTGTACTCAGCTGTTTTTTTGCCTTTCATTACATGAAGTATGATTCCTCCTGTCCTAGAAGTATCAATTAGAGAGACAGGAGAAAAGTCCAGGACAGTGGATCCTCTTGTGTAAGTATCAGGAGAAAAATAAAGTTTAGAGATGCTAATGTGCTGCATCGTGTCCAGGAACATGTGTCACCATAGGGTTTGGGTGAGGAATTAGTCAGCCTTCCTTGGAAAGAAAAGCACACTGCTTAAATTGTGGGTGGCCTTGTAGGCTGATCAAAAATTTGGGAGTATTGTCTGTAATCAAGGAAACATCAAGGTAGATTTCTTCATGCATGACGGGGCATTGTACCTTGTCCAGACTCCCAGTTAGTAAAGCATGACTAACAGTAAGCAATTCCTGAGTCCTGGGGAGCAGAAATAACACAGTTCTGGGTGCTTGCTTCTATGTGTAAAACCTTTAAAGGAGATTGAGATACCAGACTGACCATCCTCAGAGCAGGGAGACCAGTTGCAGCCTGCATTTAAACATGATAATTAGTTTCATCTGTATTTAGCTTAAGCATGTATGCTTGTGTTGGCATGAAGCTTTTTACTTACTTCTCTGCTTTTGGCCATCTATCTGTACATAGTTTCTCAATATTCTGGCTAAACTTTGAAACTTTCTCATGTTAAACTTGCACATCAGCTTTGTCCTACTCAATAATCCTTAGGATATGTCTGTCTTCCTTGCAAGTTTTCCAGGTGTACATTAACTGGGAACCTGCATGATGTAACCTACTGGGTATATCTCATGTGGACTTGGGTGACCCAGAAGTGTCAGTGGCTTGGTTTGTGTGAACTCTTCAGCTTTTCACTTTTCTTGCTCTTTTAATATATTCAGTTAAAGTTCGCTTCCAAGCAGTTCTTATGCATAACTACATAAACCTGTAGTACTCCAAACCTTCTAATTAAATCTAGAATGCAGTGTTTCTTCTGAGTACTGAAGACTGTCACTTTTTAATATAATTGGTGTAAGGTATACCAAACCATGAAAAGTATTTACATGTTTTGTAGTGTGAATAAATAAGCCTGGATGGAAGAGCAACAGAAGTCTTGGTAACACTTTGGCCTTGACCAAGAAGGAATTTAAAAGGGTAACTTTGAGATCCTGGTCTGGTTTCAGGTTTTCTTTGTCTGAAAGCTCTAACAATAAGCAATGAAGTTGAAGGACTTCTAAAAGCGGCTTACAAAAGGGGATATAGCTGAAGTGCTTAAGCTTTTACTGCAAAACATTTTTGACAAAGTGGGGAAACTTTCTTGAGCAGTTTCAAAATGGTGAATTTTTGCTTCAGATTTAAAGTTATCATGTAAAGTAAAATACTGCATAATGTAGAAATTGGATTTTGGTATAAACTGTCTGAGACTGACTTGGCTTGGTTGTTTAATGTTTGTCTAACTTGATTTAAGAAACAAATGGGTATATTTGCTGATACTGAGGCTCTGGATGTCAGAGCCATGACTTGTATGGCAGTGGTGCCTTACCTGGTGCCACTTAAACTTAGCCTGTAATGATGCACACTCAAGGCTTTGAATCATTCTTGACCAAATGGTTTCTCCCTAGAAGTGGGCAGGGTTTGAATGGCATTGGCGCATTTTCCGAGAGGCACTTAGTCATTGGGATTTTTTCCAGGTGCTGGCTTTCCTTCTGCTCACCCAGTCCGCAAAAGCCCCATGGTAGAGCAGGCTGTCCAGACTGGCCCTGTTGACAGCATGAATTCCCAAAAGCTGCCCCCAATGAAGGTGACACCGGGGATTCCACGCAGCGCCCGGCAGGTCCCGCAGGCCAACAGCAAGGCGAGCGGTACGTACGCACCACTTCAGCCCTAGTGCTGGGCTGAGCATCCTTCCAAGGTGCACTGCAAGACAGCTGGCTGGGGGTTGTTGTTGTGCTCCTTTAAAGTTTATCCTTCTTGTTCAGTAGATACAGTTCAGGCAGCACCTGTGCAAACCCAAGGACAGGTGAATGATGAAAACAGAAGACCTCAAAGGAGAAGATCGGGTAGGTTAAGCTGACACTAAACAGTCGCATCAGCCTGTGAAGGCAAGTGGTGTTAACTTCAGTGAAGGATTATCTGACAGAAGATTGAGAGAAAGCTTTGGGCATCCAGAGATGCTTCCCAAACAAAACAGCTTCTGGAGTCGCAGAAGTTCAGAACATTCCAGGGACAGAGTTCCTAGCGCCTTTTCTAGAAACTTGAAGGTATGTCATAAAAATCAATGCTGTGACTTGGCAGCAGCAACTGGATTTCTCTGAAACCTCAAGTATTTTTACTGGGAGAGGCAGCCTGTTTAAGACTTTCCAGGGATTTTATAACAGGGGAGCTATGGAACACTCATCTCCATAGAGAGGAATTCTTATTGCAAAGTGGCAGTATAAGCATGGGTCAGAAGAAGGCGAAATTCAAAGAGTTTCTGCCCAAGTAAAATGAGAAAAGACAGAAAACAACACTTCAGACTCTCAGGTCTTCAAATTAATTAGCGTGTAGAAGGTATTATAGCTTTTCCAGAAAGGAGTGGATAGCATCTCAGTTGGAAACCAGAAACTAGACAAAGTACTCCTTTTGTGGGTAGATGAGTCTTTTGCTGGATTTTCTGAGACCTCCTCTTTGCCATCACGACAAGTTTTAGGCTAAGTACAGTGCTGTGTTTGCAGGTGAAGAGCAGACAGGAAAGCTAATTCTCCCCACTTCCCTCAGCTTTTTTTGCTGTAGTGCTAGTTCTGACTTCCTCACTGCACACTGGAAGGAAAGTTGAGTGCTCTCTGTCTTAGTGGTAAGACTGACATCCCGTAATGCTGCTCAGAAAGTTAAAGTGTTGCTGTAATGTGTTTTCTACAGCCAAAATCAGAAGTTGCTTTCAAAGAGGTGTGGCCTAACCACAGGACTGGAAGCCAGAAACTCCTGAGTTCTATCCCTGGTTTCCTCTGGTCTTGAGCAAGTCATGTAACCTCCCTGTGCGTTACCAAGTGTTTAAACTCTCCTGCTTTCAGGAAACAGGAGAACCAGAAACCGTTCTAGAGGACAAAACAGACCAACTACTGTGAAGGAAAATACAATTAAGTTTGAAGGTGACTTTGACTTTGAAAGTGCAAATGCACAATTCAACAGAGAGGAACTTGATAAAGAATTCAAGAAGAAACTAAACTTTAAAGGTTTGTGCCTTCATTAAATATGAATTGCTGAGCTAGTAGTAAACACTGCATAGACAAACTCGTTCTGAGAAAATGCATGATTTCATCTCAAATCTTGTTTGAGGAAGCAAGAGAACAGATGGCTCTGCAGTGTGTGCCTCAAGAAGTGTAATACATTTCATTATCTTCAGATGACAAAGCAGAGACGGGGGAAGAAAAAGGAGACCCTGGAGTGGCAACCCAAAACAATGATGGTAATGCAGAGGAGGACCTTCTGGGGCCCAACTGCTATTATGATAAATCCAAGTCTTTCTTTGACAACATTTCTTCAGAACTCAAATCTAGGTGAGTGTTTTCTAAAAGCTTGGTTTTAAAATGGAATTTTAGGCATAAAATTTCAGACATAATATATGTTACATGGTTTAATTATTTAAAAATTTTAGAATAGACTTCAGACAGGGAGTATTGCCATGCATTTGGTGGCTCACAAGGGATGTGAACCAAGCTTTATGCAGTGGGATCAAAGAAAAAACATTCCAGCTGATATGATACACTTGTCTAAACTATGATAGAGGAGTTTCTAGTTCTGTTTCCCAGTACTCACTTTGAACCCATTGATTTTAAACAAATTCCTTATCTGCTTGTGGGAGAGGAGGCGTCAGGGTCATGCTGTGCTGAAGGTGCAGCTGGCAGACAGGAGTGAGCTAAGCCTGGAGTTGGGGCAGAGGTCAGCTCTGGCTGTGGAAATGCATTAGGTTAAATGTTGGGAATACGAAGGGAAAGCTTCATCTTTCACTGCCAATACTGATGTTATCAAGTGCCTGGAGAAATGAGACATCCCTTTAGTGTCAGCTCGGGGATTCCCTTGGCTCTGTGGCTGCAGAGGGGTTGTGTTAGAGCACATACACTGCAGCTGGTTCTTGTTGCAGTGCAGCACAACAGAATCAGGGGTTTGAGGCTTCCTCTCTAAGTGGGCTAGTGGTTCTTCAGTGTTTGTGTTCAACCTGACCTCAGCCTTGTTCAGTTCCAGGCGCACCACGTGGGCTGAGGAAAGGAAGCTCAATACAGAGACATTTGGAGTGTCTGGACGGTTCCTTCGCGGCCGCAGCTTTCGAGGTGGATTTCGAGGTGGAAGGGGGAGTGGAGCAGCGAGGAGAAACCAAACCACTCACAGAGCTGGTACTGGCAGAGTGTAACTTCAGAGGCAAGTGCTCTAGCAAGAGTAAATACTCTCTCTGAGCCAGGTTTGTCTCTTGCTCCTTGCCTGAACTGTCTGTGCAGCTTGTTTTGCTCTCCAGTCTCATGGATTATCAAGAATTATTCCTTATTGGATCTGACTGATAATTCTAAGGAGATAGGAGTGGTTTAACATGGTGTTTAACATGCTGTTAATATTTTGTTGATTTCTTGGGCTCACCTGTCTGAGAAAAGGCTCACCTTAAGCAAACAGCTCTTGGTTTCTAGCTAAGCATTTCAGCTGATACAGGGGTGTGAGCTTTGCTATTTTTCTTGGGAGAACAACCCCATAATATCAAATCTAATTCTGCCTTTTTTCTGAATAGGTTCAAACATCTCTCCTGAGAAGATGAAACTGTATATAGAAAGAAAACCACCAACTGCTGCACTAACGTGGGAAAATGGTTCATATTGTTTACTGTCTCAGCTCAAGTGACAGAATTTCATGTACTACTGCTTATATTTTGGACTTACTTTGGACCAGCCACTGTCTGCTGGATTATTTTTTGGAAGAGGGAATGTGTTCAGGGGTACCTTCTTCAGGGTGTCTTTTATTTTTTTGTTTGTGTTCTTCAAGTGCAGACTAACTTACATGGTTCTTCTTTCTGGGTCTCTCAAGGCTGCTATAGTCTAAGCTCAAAGTCAGACTCCTTTTCTGAACCCTGGAGAAGAGAAATCATGCTGTTTTAACATGGAACCAAAGCTCACTTGAAATAAACCAGCTATAATTTGTTTGTTCTGAGTAACCAAATGGATCCTTTGGTGCTGCTGGTCTCACGGATCTTGGCAGCAGGTGTGAAGTAGCACTTGGTATCTGGAGAAATGGATTCCTGGTGCTGAGGAGGTGTGTATATTGTCACTTGGGAATACTGGAGTGTTGATCATGTAGTAGTGTTTCTGACTGTACAGCTGTTTGTGGGCTGGTGCTGGGCTGGAGGTACCACAGGACCATGGTTCTGCCTCGAGCTGCAGGGTGCTGGGAGTGCCTCAGGCTTGGGGCTCCTGGCTGGAGTGTGGGGACACCATGTGGGATGGGTGCAGTGAATGTCCCCACTCAGGTGCAGAGTTTTGGGCAGTAGTGACTGTCTGGGAAGGAGACCTGAAGCTCTGACTCATTTTGCCTCGGTTTGTACCTCGCTGGAGGTGGCACCAAATGCAAACAGTTCTCTGTACTTTAGTAGACTGTGGTGGAACTCTTTGGAATGTTTTCATTCAACTAGGGATGGGAGACCATATAATGAAGCTTAACAGCTGGGCATGTTTAATTTCTTTCCTCTAGACCCCCATACTGTAAATAGTTTAGTTGTTTTTCTTTTGTTTTTAAAAATCTGTATGTGGGGAGAGGGCTGGGAGGGAGGGGTTACCTTTGTTTGCATGAAATAAGTGGGTTAAATTGCTATAGGCATGTGTCCTGTTTTTGGTTGGTAGGGAATTTTGTTGAAAAAGCACCTTGATGATTGAACCCCTTACATAGCTCAAGTTTTTTTTTAGTTATGCATTGACCTAGGTTACTGTAAAAGCTTGGATTTATTTTTGTAGGACTTTATTGCTGAGAATTAGAACATAGCAGTGGGGCTGCTCTTTGGAGTAATGTAAATTGTAATTATAATAAACATGTAAATGTTTAATGTTTCCCTCCACCTCTGTTCTGTACATAGCTCCATAACATCACTTCCTACAATTCCTCCAGCACCTGTCCTTGCAGGGCTCCCATCCAAGCTGCAGAGCTCTGGCAAACCTGGAAGTGTTACACAGTATTGGAAAAGGGCTGAAACACCCAAATCCAAGCACTGCACATTGTACTGTTGCCCTGGTTCCTGTGCTGGGACTCAGCCTAATGAGAGTTATGTTACCCCAGCCTCTCAGAGGGACTCCCTGGGCTGGTGGGGCTCTCCAGGGTGTCAGGTGCCAGTGCTGCTGCTGCTGCAGGACCTGGCTCACACCTGTGAGCTGAGATGTGCTGAAAGGGCTCACTCAGAGCTGCTCTGCCTCTAATTTATCTGCTGGCAAATATGACTGTGGCTCTAAGTGTAGAGATGGAATTGCACTGCCCTGGCAGAGCATGGGTAAGAAATCCTCACTGCTCCTGTGTAATCACCATTACTCAGGTGTAACTGTGCCTTTCTAGTTGAGTGGGAACAATTCCCTTGTGTCCACAGTAAAGCTTCAGATCCCAGACATATAAGCCCACTACTCCTTGATACTGGTGCTGAGCTGAGTGCTGAGCCTGGCTCCTGCTGGGCAGGGAGCAGAGGGGGGGACTGGTGGCTGTGGCTCAGCCCTAGGGCTTGTTACCTATGAGCTCTTCTTCCCCAGGAGCACTGGGGGCCTCTCAGCTGCAGCTGTGTCAGCTTCCCCATGGCAAATTCCCAGGCTGTGGGAACAGTTGTGACCTGAGCAGGGAACCAAGTGCAACTTTTTTGCTTTCAACATTCCAGTCCAAGGGCTGATAAACAACCCAGTATTCCAGGATCTTGCTTCCTCTGGCTCATGTGCTCTAATGTGTCCCTGAGCAGCAGCAGTGCTGCTGCTTCCCTGTCCTTGACACCCATGGGATCCTCTGCCCACACCTTGCTGGGCAGCATTTCCCTGTAAACAGCTCTGGGGGGTGTGAAAGCCCAGGACTGTGTGAGCTCTGCTGCAACTTTGTCTCTGCTGCTTGGAGCATCCTCACCCTGGAGCCCTCGGGGCTGAGGTGTCCTGGGCAGGGGCTTGAGTGCCTGAGCTGACTCTTGCAAGCACCTGGGCCACTTTCAGTCCTTCCTGTGCCTGCTGCCCTCCTGGTCCTGCTCTGACCCTGTCACACCCTCTCTGAGTGTGCAAGAGCAGACTGAAGAGCTGCTTGCAAGGGCACATTTGGTTCCACCCACTGGATGATACAAATGGGGAAACTTTTACAATAAACGGGCACCTCTTCCTCTTGGTCCAACTACTGCGATTTGGGAATATGAGAGAGGCCTGAGGCTACTCTGCAATGAGGAAGCAGCTAAAAACACCTCCTGGGGTAAGGGGTTAGAGAGAAAGTGTGTGAGGCCAAACACAAAAGGAGAAACTGGAGCAGAGCTTTAACTGCTGTATGTGACATGTGCTATAGTAACTGTTTAGCTCCTGGTGTATAAATCCCCCCCTGCATCCTCCCAACAGCAAAGCTTTTTACTCTGAACCAGACTTGGAAGCACCAGGTCATGCACCTCTGCCCTGCAGCAGCAAGTTCACATGCTGAGCCCCAACCCTCATCTCTGTCCTGTCCTCCAGCAGTAACACACACACCTGCTGGCACAGGCTGCTGCAAGGCCTGTGTCTAGACCCAACCCTTTCACCTTGAAAGATGCCTGTTGGGGAATAAAAACTCCCAACTCCACACTGGTTCTGTTGAGGCCATAACACAACCCCCACAACAGCTGCTTAAGGTAAAAAAAAGGGACATGCTGAGAACTGAGATAGTGCACAAAAGAACCATTACACAAAGTGAAGTGTCCAGGGAAAAAAAAATTGCAAGCAAAGTCTCTGTCCTTTAATGGGTCATTGCTGCTGTTCTGTAGCCAACCACATTATCCTGGGTAATTAAAATCCAAGGAGCAGACAGGTTTTTTTAAATAACAGCTTTAAAAAAAAATCAGTAGGTTTATTGTAGGTCTCAAGAGAGCACAATATGAGTAACTGGAATGCCTACATGTCTATACAGAATAACCCATCACTCGAATTAAAAAGAAGCAGCTAAGCAGGTACATTTCATTCATCATGATGTTTTCTTCTGTTTTTTCTTTTCATTTTCTTCCTTTTCCTTTTCAATTTCAGCCACATACTTCTCAATTTCTTCAGGGTTTAGGATCTAAAACAGAAACATGGGTGACCCTCAGGATACCAATGAACTTAAGAGATATTTATGGAAGTGATTCTAGTTCTGCCATGGGAAGAACATTAACTGCTCTTTATCTGGGAGCAGGTACCTGCTGCAGACACAACAACATTCCTTGGCCATTACGAATAAACTGAAGTATTTGTCAGAACAAAATGTGAGATTAAGGGCTGGAAGTTCAGGCAAATCAACAAGGACAGTATCAGAGATGGGCTCAAGGGGAGAGAAGCAAACAACAGCCTCACCTTCAGCGGCTGCTCCCGTCTCATGACTGCCAGCTCGATGTTCTTCCCACCAGACTGCACCACCTGGGTGAGGCAGAGGGAAGCATTATTAGCCTGGCCAAGAATTCACTCCAACAAACCCCTCTCGGGTCTCCTTAGAAGGAGAAGAGATGTGGAGGGGAGTATTTCACTCCTTAGCTCTAACCTCTCAACACCAGCAGCACTAACTCTCAAAAGGGTCTTCACACTGGTTCCAGTGCCCTGAGCAGATGGAGAACACCTGAGCCCCACCATCTGACTTGTGCTATTTTCTGTATCTTAACCTTCAATTAAAAAATACAATATTCAGCATGTGTTTTAGCACACCTTTGGTGCATTGTGTTAACACACCCAGAACTGAAGTCTGTTTTGCTCCCCAGAGCTGCTGGTAAGTTCTGTGTAAACTATGGAAATTGATACCCCAAATATTCTGAACCTTGAATTTAATCCAACACCCACAGTCTATGGCAAACAGCTCTCACAGATCCTTTGCAGTACTATCTTGGGACATCCATGAAGATTTTCCCATATCCACATCCAAGAAGTGAATGTGGACACACTGAAAAGCCACAGAAGAGATGTCAAACAGCCTCACCTCGAGAAGAGCCTTGATGACAAGTTTAATAGTCAGATCATCCGTTTCAATGGCCTCATCAGTGTAGTTTTTTTCCAGGAACTCACGCACAGACTTGGCTCCTCTGCCAATGGCATTAGCCTGGAAACATTGAGGGGAAACAGAAAATGAATGGGAGTTTAGAAAAGATTTCATTTGCAGAATAAGAAAGAAATACAAATTGTACAGTTGCATAATCTGTCACACCCAAAGACAGTTGTCTGGCACAGGTGGGTTGGTTTGGGGTTTTTTTGAAAGCAGAACAAGATTTCCCAAGGAAAGCTGAACTGCAGACAGCCACTCTCAGTACATTTGATCATTAAGGATTTTTGCAGCTGTGAGCCAGCACCATCTGGCCAGTGAGATCTCTACCCCAATCCCACTTTAAAGGAGACATTAACTTACAAACATTCAATCTCCCCCAGAGACTGAATGCACTCACCTTCCAAGCATGGTACGTGCCCGAGGGGTCGGTCTGGTACAGCCGCGGGGTCCCATCGAAGTCAAAGCCCACGATGAGGGCGGAGATCCCAAAGGGTCTGCGGCCATTGCTCTGTGTGTACCTCTGAGCACAAAGGACACACGCACTCAGATGCAGTTCTGAAAACATTTCTAGGGTGCAAAGCAGACTCTGGAGAAGTTATCACCAGAAGAGCCACCACAAATGCTTTTAGCTGTCTCTCTCTGTGTTAGCCAGGACTCCATATCTCACAGAGCCCCTAAAGCAGGCAAGTGAGAGGTGGTTCCTGTCCAATCCCTGTTCCTACACCCACTTACAGCTTCCAGAAGCACTTCCCTGGCTGCTGGGTGGTGCTGAGGCAGCCAGAGCCATGTCTGCAAGCCCCAGTGTGGCACAAGTGTGCCAAAAAATACCATGAGGACACCTGAACACAGTTTTCACCAATGATTTGCCCTGATTCCACAGGAAATCATGGCAGCTCCGTGGCTGTAAATGGGTTACACTGGAGCTCTCACAGCCCTCCTGGGACACTGTTAGCAAAGTCACTGCCATGTCACACACCAGGAGCAGGAGGGCAGTACCCTGGCAGCACAAACTGAGCCACGTGTGCTGGCAATAGTTTGAGATAAATGGTGAATGTCCAAGAGAGACAGACACAAATGTGAGGTTAGGATAAAGGAAAACAGTGAAACTTTGGGAAGTGGTGCCTTGCTCTGGCAGACTAGTGATTATTACAAGAATCACATTATTACCATCACCACTGTTCCTACGCATCTGTGCATAAGTAAATTTGATCTTTTCTAATTCCCACTAGTGGCTGAAAATCAGTTTAATATACTGGCAAATGAGTAGTTTTCGCACAGAACACACCTGGGCGTATTTTGATACTGCAATTCATTCTGATTTATGAATATCAAACATAAAACATATGAACTACTGCACCAATTTGCTCCCCTCTTACCCATCCCTGCAATGGCTTTGCAGGAGGAAAAACTACCAGGAGCCATGAAGAGGTCTGACAGTAACCCAGGCCCACTGCTCTGGCAGTGAGATGAGCAGAGTGTTCCTGATGACATAACATGTGGAGTTGTGCAGTTCTTACAAGCACTAATTATCTTGGGGGAAAAAAACCCAAACTAAACACCCTTCTTTTCCATTGCCACATCCCCATTCCCAATGAACACCCACAATGTAGAGTGAGGCCAGAGCACGGGCATTTACACAGTTTGAAGAAGGGTCATATTACATGCTACACACGTGTTTAATGCTACATGTGTTACACTCCAGTCACACACGGTACACACCTGTTACACACTACACCTGTGTTACACACCCAAGGCGTACATGAAGTGTAACACACACTAACATAACAGCACATGCAACATCTGTAGCAGGTCAGGACACATTTTCAGCAGCTCTGGGCAGCCCCAAGTACCTGTTTCAGGCTGGCAATGTAGCGTGTGATGTACTCCACGGTGACAGGATCCTCCACGGTGAGCCTGTGGCTCTGACACTCCACCCGAGCTCTGTTTATAACTATCCTGGCATCAGCTGTCAGCCCTGAAACGACAGAGTGGCCTCAGAGCCATGAAACAACCTCACAACACCAATCTGGCCCTAAAAAGCCCACGGGGTCAGTGTCAACAGCAAGGAAAAAGCAAAGCAGAGCTCAAACTCTCAGGTTTGCTGAGCAAGAGCATTTGTAAGGCAGCAGAAAGTGGCAAATGCACTAAAATAATGGAAAGACTTAGTTTATAGCTTCTATCTTTGTGAGTTGGATGACACACTTAATTCTGAAGCAGGTAATGGGAATATTACTGACAGCATTCCATATCCCAGCAAATGAGCAATGCTTATTCTCACACACATTATTCCTCATGCAGTCCAGTTTCATCTGCCCAGCAAATCTCATCTAGTTAATGAGGCTACAGCAGCATGTTAGCTGGCAAAAATAAGTGTGACCCTTTAAAAAAAAAAAGATTTTAAAGAAATTTAGTTCTTAATTTACTTTTTAGCTAATGCTGCCATTTTTCATTTACAGCCTTTTTATTAGAGAATTTTTCCTCAAGTTTCTGAACACCCCTGCACATATCCCAGACCCTGGCTAAGGGACCAAGGCAGGGTAAGGAGCTGAGCCTCACATTCCTGCACACTGAACCTAAACCCTGTTGTTTTAGTCAGTTAAATCAGATCTCCCCCTAAAAATATTATTGACACTGACACACTATTTCTCCATATTTAAAAAAAAAGAATAAGCTACTGTGGAAATACCCTGTTTCCCACAGTTCTCAGCCAGTTACACCCTGCTGTATTTTGCATTCTCTGAATCCACACATGCCCAAAGGTGCCCCAGTAACTGCCAAAACCCCTGCAGGGCCCCTGTACCTGCAAAAGCCATGCAGACATTGTCATCCAGAGCGCAGATCTTCCGGACGGTTCTCTCATCCTGGAGTTTTGCCACTGACTTCTTCTCCACACCAAGGACAACAATATCCTTCCCTCTTACTCCAACCTTCCATGTATGAAAAGAAGAAGTAAAGAAAGTTAACCTAGGTCCAAAAATCCTTGTAGTTGCAGACTTTAGTCAAATGAGCAGTAACAAACCAAGCACAAACCCCCACACTGTAACCACTACCTCATCTTGAAGTCAGGATTTTATTTCCCACTCAACCCGGAGGCAGGACTGATGTAACAAAAACTGCATTGCATTTCAGGGTGCAGTTTCATCATCAGTTCATACCAACCTAAATCCCTGTGGCTCACAGGAGACATATTCCAGCTCCTCTTACAAACTGTCTTTTCTCCAACAGCCACAAAATCCACAACCACAAAATCAGGATGGACAAGGAAAATCCCACTAGTCCAGCAGTACTGCTCAACACAAGAGTCCAAAGCACTGAAGATCAGGCCAAGTAACACCTACAGCTGCCAAAATGTTCTGTCAGTAGCTGCCTTAGTGTCCTAATTCATACCTTAAATACCCATTTTCAAATGTCACAGAGGAAAAAACCCTTGACCCTTCCCCTTCATTCCCACTGTTTCTCATAGGGTGATGGGAATACTTTTTTCTTATGGGGTGGCCCTGCTGTCAGCGTGTTCCAAATGTTTCCAAAAACATTAAACTCAACAAGAGACAAGACAGGGGTGGTTATACTGGATGCTGTCTCCACTTTTACAGTATTTTTAATTTCTGAAAAAAAAAGAACCTATTTGGCACTAAATCTTGTTACATTCATTCCCATCACAGAGATGATACAGTTGCTTTTTGCTATTGGTAATTAATACTTACTACAACTATTAATACAATTATGACTTATTACAACTTCTTATTATTACTATAACTTATTACAATCACTGATACAACGTTATTTGGAAATTAATACTTTTTTTCTCCTCCCCTAAATGAAACAGAACTTTCATTACGCAAAAGCTTGGGACAACTGGAAGCTGGGAGCCAGCAATGTACTTTTACCGACGTGTTTCCCAACGCACTGGGAATCTACCTCGTGCACAAACACAAAATATCACCCTCTGCAGCCCTCCAGGCCTAACACAACGCCTGAGCCCCACAGGAAGCGAAGGGCTTTGGGCAGCTCGGCGGTAGATTGACCCCAAGGAACGTCCCTGGAAGCGGATCCCGCTGCTCCAGCGGCCTCCCGGGCCCGCCAGGCCGGGCGCGCAGCGCGGCGCAGGCCCCACCGCGGGCCCCCCTCGGCCGCCGCCCCGCGAACCCCGCGGCCGCTGACTCACCGCGGTGGAGCCCTTCTTCACCGCCTCCTGCGCGTACTCCACCTGGAAGAGGTGCCCGTCCGGGGAGAAGACGGTGATGGCGCGGTCGTAGCTCATGGCTCCGGCAGAACCCGCACCGTCATCCGGGCGGGCCGGGGGCGGGGCGGCTGCGCTCCTGCGCTGCGCACTTGGCGTACGCACTCGGCGCACCTTGCGCAGCGCTCCTGCCGGGCGCGCTTGGCGCCGGCGGCCGGCACGCCCCGCGCTCCGCACTTGGCGCACGGAATCCACAGGGGTTTGGGGTGCAAGGGACCTGGGAAATCATCCCGTGCCACCGGCAGGGACACCTCCCGCTATCCCAGGTTGCTCCCAGCCCCGTCCAACCTGGCCTTGGACACTGTCAGGGATGCGGCGGCTACAGCTGCTCTGGGCACCCTGTGCCAGGGCCTCGCCACCCTCACCGGGAAGATTTTCCTAATATCTAACCTAAACCTACTCTATTTCAGTTTGAACCCGTTCCTCCTTGCCCTCTCCCTCTCTCGTAGATAGCGCTGCCCCATCTGAGTCCCCTTGAGGTACTGGAAAGCCACAATTAGGTCACCCCGATGCCAGGCTGAACAACCCCGATTCTCTCAGCCTTTCCTCACGGCAGAGGCGCTCCATCCCTGTGACCATGCCGGAGGGCTCCCCTAGCCTCTCTGCAGCAGCCGCGGCGTGTCCCCCGTCCCCGGTCGGTGCCGCTGTCCCCTCTCCGGACGCGGCCCCGCAGGCGGCTCCCACCCGCCATGGGCAGCGCCGTGCGCGCCCCGGGCGCTACGCACTTGGCGTAGGCGGCTCCGCGCCGCTCCCCGCGCTGGCGCACTTGGCGTACGCAGCTGGCGTACGCAGTTGGCGCAGCGGGCGGCGCGGCCGAGGCCGCGGGAGCCCGGCGGCCGGGACCGCACCATGTGCGGGCGGCGGGGAGGCGGTGGCGGGGCCG
>JACBWW010000027.1:2381035-2395992 GCA_020086605.1 Lanius collurio
ATTTACCGTCCATCCTTTAACATTACCGTCCCTCCTGGGGCGGTGCCCGGCGGCGCGGGGCGCGGCGCCCGCGGGTGTTCGCGGGGCGCAGATCGTACCATCTGCGGCCGCCCCCCTCCCCGTGCACTGCGGAGAATCCTCGCACGGCAATAGCAGCCAGATAATAACAATATTATTAGAGCTTGGAACCGATATATTATAGACACATAAAAAACCCCCACCATGTCGGTTGCCTTTGCTTCTGCTCGCCCGAGAGGCAAAGGGGAGGTCACCCAGCAAACTATCCAGAAGGTAAAAGAGCATGCTTTTATACAGACAATTTTAGACATTTATTCCGTCCATGCTCCTGCAGCTGGAGGCTGATTTCTAGGGCGATCAGGAAAACTCGTGAATTTGCGAGGGCTGCAGAGATGGACAGCTGGAGAGAGAGGTGGGGGAAGGAGGAGGAGGAGGAGGAGGAGGTGGAACAAAGCAAAGGTGTTCAGATCGCTGCAAAGAGAGCGAGAGAAGGACGTAGGGAATAAAATCGGGATGGCACGTTATCCCTGCTGCTGGCCAAGGGAAAACGCTGCCAAGCATACATTGGGAAACGGCATTAAATTTGCAAATATGCGATTAATTTATGATGGTATGTCAGCTTCTGGCCCCTAAAGAATCCAACCTAGAAAAATGAATTGAAATAAAATACTGAATTTGCAAGTGTTTTCTTTTGTATCTGGATGTAGAATTTTAATTTCTCAGAAGATAGAGGGAGCACCAGCCACTGGTATTTTTCATAAACTATTTTTATTTTTGTGATGTGTTTATTGATGTTTAATGACAAACAAAGGTTTTGAAAGATTTTCTCTGGAGAGTCGATCCCCACATGGGTCTCACTCATGTGGAGGCCAAAGCAGAGGGTGCCGAGTTGGGAAGTTATTGTTTCCTATTTCCTAGGATTGGCAGCAGGGACTGCACACTCAAGCAGACCCTGAAACCCTTCCTGCTGCAGAAGGTGACGGTCAGGAATGACGAGGCTGGAAATGTCAATAAAGAAAGTGCATGTTTTTGCTGTCACTGCCATTGTCGTTTGTCCTTTTGCTGTCGTTCTGGCCGTTCCCCGCCGCTCCGGTGTTGTTCCCGTGCTGTGCTGGCAGCCAGGTGTGAGCTCTGTGCGGTCCCTTCGCTGAGTGACCAGCGCAGAAGTGCCACTGCCAGTACAGCAATGAACCCGTCCCAGGGGCTGTGCAGCCAAGCCCTGAGCTGGTGCCAATTCATGCCTTCTAGGGGGAAAAAAATCCCCTCGGAGGCAGCCTGTGACAGAGCAGAGATTAAGGCAGAACAAACTGCCACGAGAGATGACTTGCATCTCAGGAGACTGTTTGGAAACATCCCATTTTGTGGAGCTCTTGCAGCACGTGGTGTTGTGAACCAGTTCATTTTAAATACTGAAATATTTCGGCCTCACTGAATAAGTTTTCCTCTAACCTCCAAATCAGTTGGAATTATGTCATAATTCAGGTAGTTTGTAATTAAACCCATGACTGTGCCCACAGACAAAGGGCAGATAAAATATCATCGGTTTGATTTTTAAGCGCTTTCCATTTTGCATATTCATAAACTTCATGGAAGCTTCAAAATGTTATTTCTTTAAAAATAATGAGTGAAACCCGTTCCCATCTCAGGTGTGTTTGCTGACAGATTACTTCAGGACTGCTCATCAGTGTGGGGCTGTTGGCAGTGATTTTCTCTTTGACAAACAGCAATGCTGAGGAAGAGACTTGCAGGCACAGGAACCGGATGGGATTTATAGTCAAGGAGGGAAATGGAGCAGAGAGAGCAGGAGCAAAAAAACGAAACCTCCAAAAATCCTCATTAAAGTGAGCTTTTGAGAACACATACAGATTTCAATGAAAAATATTATTCTTATTCACATTCATATTATATAAGCAGCTAATTTTTATTTATTAACTCAATTTTAATAGGCTTTCAGAGTTCTTCTTATATCCCAGTATCAAATATTCCTAAAATAAATTTTGCATGGATGAAGTTAGTGCTTTTAGCAATAGAGTAGTGGTTGTGCTGCTCTAAAATAGTTCATCAAATAGCATTTTCAGGGCAGTACAATTCAGTGTCTCCTGTGTAATGGTTCTTTCCTCAAGAGCTCTCCTGTCCTGATGACACCGTGGTTCAAGGGCCCAATCTTGCAAGCACTTGGTAGCAGTGGTACCTACAAGCTCTGTTATGCCAGAGGCAAATCTAAATTTTTAAATGCTGGTGTTATTTTTATTCATTCACCTGCAGAAAGTGTGCTGCATTCACAAGGAATCTGGAGGGAAGAGACAAACCATTGTATCTGAAATTTCAAAACATATCAAAGGATATTTTTAAGTTTTTAATTGTATTATGAGTTCATTAAATAAAGGTAAGGACATATTGGGATGTAATTCTCTTAAACGTGGTTTCAGTAGCTCCAGGGATACAAATTTTATCCTTCATCTGAAGTTCAGCTGTCAGCACGCTGTAGTCCTGGGAAGGAAAATTAGTAGGTTTAATTGTTTGAAAGTTTGTTCCTTACTTAAAAGTAGGCATGTTAGTAATAACTGACGTTTTGGAAAGGGTTGGGTGATATTTTGGGATGAGGCAGAGATATTTCATAGTGAAAGTGTTTTCCTTCTTCAGCATCCAAAGTTATCTGTCATTTAAGGAACAAGGTAAGTCCATTAATTCTTCTGTATGGGTATTTCAAGGAACTCCTTTAAAGATAAGTGTTTATAAGTGAATCAGTCTTGTGGCTCAGTAAAGTCACGTGTAGGTAATAAAAACAGCATCCAGTGCCAAGGAGAGCCGAGAAGCACAAAAATACAGGACTTTTATATGATTCCCATAGTAATGTGTTTTGGTCCTATTTCTTTTATGCAGATGCTAGATGAAAATCACCACCTAATACAATGTATTATGGATTATCAGAGCAAGGGGAAAACTGCAGAATGTACTCAGTGAGTATTATGAATTTGGGAGTTTGTTAGAAATGTTTCCTGAGGTCTGACTCTTCCCTTTGCTCAGTGGCACAGCTGTTGGTTTGCTCTTGGAAACACTCCTGTTCCTTTTTAGGAGCTTTTCCAGCTCATGGAGAGCTCTGAAGAAGCATAAATGGTTCTGGTGGTGCTTCCTTGAGTAAACACTCCATTTAGAGCACTCTTGAAAAAAACTGTGTTCTTCTCAGTCTGCTGGCGGGGAAAACAGGGTTTGGGTTTTGGAATTCTGGAATTTAATTCCTATCAGGATCCTTGATAGAGAAAGTAAAAGTGTCTGATTGTTGGAGCAGCTGACTGGGTGTCTGTCCTCAAAGGTTGAGGTCCCAGCTCCTCAAAGTGCTTTCAAAGGAGAGTATATTTTACCTCTCCCTTCCCTCAAGTTTATCCTCTTGTAAAAGAGGGGTTGAGCCCACTGATCCTTGATGGAAAATATGACAGCACAGACACAGGTCATTGCTACTGCTATTCATTAGGACAAATCAAAAATGGGTTAAGGTACTTTAACTAACCATTTGTAAATAGGGGGAAAAAAGAGAAAGGTTTAGAATTGTGTGTTAACCCCTTCCAAATAAGCTTTACTCTTTGTCCTGTAGATACCAACAAATATTGCACAGAAATCTGGTTTACTTGGCAACAATAGCAGACTCTAACCAGAATATGCAGTCTTTGCTTCCTGCTGTAAGTACCAGTACAATTACTGTAACTAAAAATTAGTTATTAGCATAACTAATACCATAGTTATTTCCCTCAGATACATTAGCTATGCCAGTGGGAAATGTTCTTTGATTCTGTCACTAATCACTATCAATTTTTAGTATTTTTCCAGCTAAAAGTTTTGAAGTGGCCAAGTAGACTACCAAACAAATAAAAAATTACTCTCACTGTGCTTAAATCATGTTCTTTGGCACAGTTGTGTTCATCTCTGTCCCCATAGCTCAAGGTTTATATCCTATAAATGATGCAGTCGTATAGATCTGAACAGCTCCATTAGTTCCAGGTTTAATATTCTTTACCTATTCTTACTGTATTCTTTACTTGGGGGAGGGAAAATGCTGCTGCTTAACATCAGAAGTCAAATTCAGCACTTGGGCATGGGTTTGTCTGTACACATGGAGTTATTCCTGCTCAGTGGATTGATTTGGGAAGTACCACACATAACACAAACTACAGCATTGCTTGGCAAAGGTCAATCTGTCACCACGCTCCTGTGTTGTCTTTGCTAATGCATTCCCCGCAGTGGTTGTGTTTGGAAATCCATGTGAGTGCAGAGGAACGAGCACAGAAGCCACACTCTGTGACAAACACAATTTTAAGCCCTTCACTGTGCTGCTGCCTGTCAGCTGCTCTGTCACGCTCAATGTCATTCGCACAGAGGAGTCAAACCAAGAAAGGTTTACCCAAAAAGCAAACACGTATTTACCGAGGCAGTTTTTAGTCATAGTCAGGCTAATTTGAGGGCTGCTATTTTTCTAATTAACAACCTAACCAAAAATTTGCTTTTCCTCCTTGTTGTTTCGCAGCCACCAACGCAAAATATAAACTTGGGCCCGGGAGGGATGAGTCAGAGCGCATCCAACCAATCCCTCCACTCCCAGAGCAATCTCAGCGATGCCATCGGGACCGGCCTTCCTCCTTCCTCCCTCATGCAGAGTCAGATTAGCAATGGTGAGCTTTGGTCCCCTTTGTGCTGCTTTGCTGTTGCCTGGCAACAAAATCATTAATGCAGAATATACTTAGAGAGCTGGAAAAGACCTCTCCTAACTCACCTTTCAGGCGTATGGGGATTTCAGGCACATGCTGAAATCACCACAAAATGGCTACAGGCAGGAATGATGTTGGCTTCTGCAGAGTGTTTTGTGTTTCTACAGAGGAAATTAAAGACATTTTTTTAAAAAATGCATGATGAAAATCACCAAGTAAAGATGCATCCAAGTTTTTACTAAGAAAAATCATATGTTGCAGTATTTTTCTCATAAAAGTGGCAGGGTTGACCAGGGTAAAATGGAATTGCTTGCATGACTAAACACACAACCAAGCCTTCAGATTGCAAAGACCTTCCAGGATACATTTCTCCTTACAAATCATTTGGTGTTGCACCAGCCTTTGTCCTCTGCAGAAGCTCACAGAGATTGTACTACACAGTCAAAGAATTTGCACAGACATTGCATATTAATAAAATAATTTATCTGTTTGATTTTGGTCATGCTACTAAACTAATTGAAAAACAGGGTTTTTTTAATGCATGCATTTTATATTATGAATAATCTGTTTATTTTGTAGATCAGGGTTATTCAGTCAGTTCTTGTTTCTGTGGGTGTCTCCCTGAGTGACAGAGAACAAACCCAGTTTCTATAAATAGAAAGATCTGATTGTAAAATCACAGACCTTAGAAGGGGACTTGAGAGCAGACACAAGCCATGAAATGACTTCTGAAGTTTTAAAAATCCCTTTGTGGTCAAGCCTATAGTACCTTTTAAATGAATGGACAATGGATCTGTTTTAAACAGCTATAACTTGTAAAGTGAACTTACTAAATTTTTCAGGGCCTTCTTTCTGAAAGATTTAATGCTGAGTATGAGTAATATATTAAGTCACTCAAAATATTGTTTTGTGTTATTATGAATAGACATTTTCAGTGCAACTCTTGCTGTTTTTTCTGATTTGCCCCCCATCCTCGAGGTCTTCGTAGTAATTTAGTGCTGACTGAAAGAACCTGACTGGAAGTCCTGAGGACTGCACTCATCCACATATTTTCCTTTACAATCACAAATTAGCCAATTTTTTTTTTCTTAAAGAAGACCAAGAATCTCTAATTTTTCTTATGCAAACAGGGCCAGGTTTACCAACACTTGCTTCACTCCATCTCTCACTCAAGGCAACTGCTAACTCCATTCACACACTGTGTGACCTTGTGTTGCACAAGGATCCGCTTTACAACTTAAACAAACTAGAGCAAAACACAGAGATAATTCTCTGTAGGAGCATTTTGACCTAGCTTCACTGATTTTAGGAGAGCTGGCTCTCTTTAGCTCTAGTTGAAAATGCTGCTTGCATTTTTTCATCAGAGAAAATATCATAATTTACAGCAAATGTTCTCATTTTGTTGTCTATGAAAACCATTAAGAGTAATTAATGAGGTTTGTACTAAATGAGTTAGGCATGTTTTTCAGAGGCTGCAGATACACTTAATAATCCTGAATTAAAATATCATTATTTAAACATTACAACATAATTCTGTATCTTCTAAAGATTCTGCATTCTACCTAAATTAACTGAGATTGACAACAATATGGCTGAATTTAGATAGACAACAATATGGACCATCACAATTTGGATAGTAACAACATACAGTGAAAACAACTTTCCAAAACCCATTTATAAAACTATTTACAGTAATAAACAACAAATAAGAACCTGATTCTCCCCAATATTAGCTGCCCAACAGCAACAGAATTAAAAAAAATAAGCACACTGCCAGGTAAGCAGGATGATAAAAACCCGCGATGTATCTGGTCAGGCTGAAGATTGCATTCTGGTGTTGGAAGGGGAGTAACAACTGAGGTTGTTATGGTGACTTGGAAAACTTATCTTCCTCTGAGGTAGTTGTAGTCAAACTTGAGGAAAGGGAGAGACAGGGTTGTTCTCTGTGTAGAGGCTCCCTTTGTACTTCAGAAGCCCCAGTTAAAGGTGAGCTGGTTATAGAGGAGCCCAGTGGATGCAGCAGTGTGCAAACTGTCTCTCAGCCACTGCTGGGTCTTCCCATTGTCACCACCTGTGTGAAGGGAGAGAAGGAATCAGCTGCAGGACAAGAGGAAGGAAAGGACAAATTTCACAAGGCTGGGATGTTTCCAGAGTCCGTGTGTTTTCTGAAGTACCCAAAATTACTGGCATTTGTTAATTCTGCTGCCCGCGAGGAAGTGGTTGTAGGGCATTGCTCCTGGTTTTGTTCTTCCCATCTGCAATCCTGTGCAGCCTGGATTTGACTGCCAGGAAAAGGAAGATTGCTCTGACTGTGCAGTAGGCAGTTTTAATATGTCTGTAGATAACAGGGAGTTTTAACAGTGAGGATTTTTTGTTTTGTTTTGCCTTATCATAAGGTATTTCAGAAAGGCCGCGAGGCCTCATGCTCACTGTGCATTGCCAATAAGAGCCCAGATTTTCTTCTTGTTCTCTCTAATTTTTGTAGGTCCAAACCACGTGTCTATGCAGCAGTCAGGCCAGAACACCATGCCCACGACCTCTCTGAGTATGACTGTCAGCAGCCACGGGACTGGCCCTGGTTACAGCCACACGGTGCCTGCCTCTCAGAATGTGCCAATGCAAGGCCAGGGGTCAATAGGCAATTATGTCTCTCGAACAAACATCAACATGCAGTCTAACCCAGGTAAACTCCCTCTTCCTCCTCCTGGGCCACCTTGACTTTCCAGTGACCTCAGAGGTTTTGCCACACATGACTTTGTTCTGTAAATATTTTCTGTAGACAGTGACAAACATACAGGAGGAAAAGACAGCTTTAAGATATCTCTGAATTTCCAAGTGTCAGGCACCAGTGTAAGTCAGATCAGTTTCTGACTTGCTTTAACTTAGGCTGACTCACCATGGTTAGGGCTGAGCTGGGGAAGAGAGCTTTAGGTAGAGGTGCAGCAGCACTGTCTGATAGTCCTGGAAGCAAATCCCACAGCAGTGGGAGGGGTCTGAGCAGCACCTTTATCCAAGCACAAAGAGCTTGCCAGGGTATAACACATTTACTGTTTGTACCCCAATTTGTTATTTCATTGGTACTTCACATTGTTTGCAGGGCATAAAGAGACTAGCAGACAACTCAATTTATCTCTTAATTTAAAAAAAATTTTGCTAGTGAGTATTGAATGGGGTGTCTGATGCTTTAGAATTCTTTAAAACAGCATGAAATTTAGGGATCAAATAAATCTTAAAATATCAGTTTACTCAAACTCTATAATCATTAGGTACATGAGAAGATGAACACAGAAGAAAGAGTATATTAGAAAAGAAATTCAGCAATGAAATAGTCAGGAGGTAGGGAGGAACAAGCATCAGTTCTTGTTTCTTTCTTTAACCCTACTGCAATAAGGTTTACATTCTTTTAAGTAAGCCAATAATAATCAAGGCTAGATGTATTTTTAAATATCTGCTGAAGCAAATGGCAAGAACTGACCATGTAATAAGATCCTTTCTGGATTCCAGTGCAGAAGAGTTAAATAAATCCTGTAGGAAAACATCTCCCCCTGTGGAAAATTCGCAGAATTATCAGGATGTGTGTTAGTTGAAGGTTTTAACTTGCTTCCAAAGAGCCTTGGGAGAGAACTGCCCCATCCTTGTAGAAAACAGTCTTTTCCATGTCCGTTGTAGTCTCCATGATGCACCAGCAAGCAGCAACGTCACATTACAACTCTGCACAAGGAGGGAGCCAGCACTACCAGGGACAATCCTCCATTGCCATGATGAGCCAGAGTAACCAAGGCAACAGCATGATGGGGCAGCGACCCATGGGCCCTTACAGAGCTTCACAGCAAGGTAAAATCTGCTGTCAGATTATTGATAGAACTCTCATTGGATTGATGATACTCAGTCTGTCCTGTGGGGTACATAAGTCAATAAAATTTCCAAGTCACATTTACAAAGAGAGAATTCCACTCAGGAGCACAGGAAATCCTGAATGGTGGAAGTGTGACAATGAGATGAACCTGAATCTATTTTCAAGATTTATCTATTTAATTATTTCAGGTGTTTATAAAAATAATTCTGTCTAAAAGGGATCATATATCTCTAAAGAAAAGATGAACAATTTGATATACAGCCCATTCAAGCCACTGGGAATCTTTTCAATTCTTTCACATGGTGTTGGATCAGCCCTAACATGGCACAGTTAGCAAGGAACACATTTCTGGAAAGAAGATACACTTTGCCAGCAATTAGAATGAAAAATTAGGCCAAGGAAAGGAAAACACCAGAGGATAACTACCATGCTCTAAGACCTCTCTGGATAAAGTTCTAAGAGGTAATAAAGCTGCTAGACTGATTCTCACATAAACTGAATTTTGCTAAGAAACAAATTAATGTATTAATTAAAATATATTTAATTCTGACTGTGCTCTTGAGCATGGAATCCATTACTGTGCTTTCTAATAACTCAGATTAGTAGATGAAATGTAGCCCTTTTTCCGGTGTTGCTGCAGAAGTGAGTGATTCTAGGGTGTGTTACTGACTGTGGTGTGATTTCAATTTCATCCATCTTTTTCTGAGAATACAAATTTATTTCCTTTTTCTAGTGAGCAAAACATCTGTATAACTACTGTCAGTTGTTTGCTTATCCAGACATAAACTTTGTTTTCTTTAGAAAATAAATTAGATAAGAAAACCCCATCCCTAAGAGTCCACGGGCTCAGTTTGCTCTCTCTGGTCTGTGCCTTGCAGGTTCCTCGCAGCAGTACATGGGTCAGGAAGAATATTACAGTGAGCAGTACAGCCATGGCCAAGGCTCATCAGAACCTATGAATCAGCAATACTATCCAGATGGTAATGCCTCTGAGCTGGGCTCACTGTGATACTGATAAAGTGCAGAGCACCATGCCTGCCACATCCAAGGACATGGCAAACCTATTATGCTTCATTTCCAATTTAAATGCTGGAGAATTCTAATCCCAGGGGATGGGAGCCTGGTACAAAAACATGCACATCAGTGCACCATG
Source organism: Lanius collurio (assembly GCA_020086605.1). Lineage (NCBI taxonomy): Eukaryota > Metazoa > Chordata > Aves > Passeriformes > Laniidae > Lanius > Lanius collurio. The sequence goes on from JACBWW010000027.1 coordinate 2,390,763, forward strand.
CTATCCAAAAAGAGCCCAAAGCCCAATTTGGATTAGTAAATGCAAGAGGTTTATGCATTGGTGTGATTTTCCTTTCCACATGTTTGATGTTTTCCCTAAGGGGCCTGTATTTGCTCATAGCCTGATCTTGGTTCATAAGCAGCTTCCAGATATATATTCAACACTACGTCTGTGGTTCCATTAAGAATGGGACTGACAAATCTTTGTGACTCCTTGCAGGACATGGTGATTATGCCTATCAGCAGTCATCCTATACTGAACAGAGCTATGACCGGTCGTTTGATGACTCTACACAACACTACTATGAAGGAGGTAGGAAAATACAGCAAAATCTTACCAGTAAATTCAATATATTGGTAATATATCTGAACTCCAAATTAACTGGAAATATTAACTTCATTATGATACAGCAAGGTGGCATTTAGGAGAAGCGATATCACCTACAGAGCCTCTGTTCATTTTGTTGTTTCAGGATACAGAAAATGGAATCTGCACATAGGTATTTGAAAAAAACCGAACCCAGTAAAAACTGGATATGCAGTCTTTCTGAGTTATATGAATAAACATCATTATCTAGAAGAAAATAAAACCAGAGGCTTCTTGAGAAAGCAGCTATTTACCCAGGCACCCTTATCTTTGTGATTTTTTGTTCTGAAGCACTTCTGGAGTAAAAAAAAATCCTTTGGGGAACAGATTTTTTGTCTGTTTGTTTAGTGATTTATATAAATAAGTAACTCTCCTATTCAGAGGAACTAAAAATCACTGGAGAAATTAACATCTTGCTTGGCAAAATCCAATTGTCTCTTTGTAAGAAAAGTATTTGTGTATGAGTTTCAGACCAGGGCTCCTTACACCTTTGTTTTCCTTGTGATTCACATGTACATTGAAACACCTGCCTCATCTATTTAACCAAAGAATTCCAATGTTTCCCTCTCCAGGAAATTCTCAGTACAGCCAGCAGCAGGCAGGATACCAACAGGGAGCTGCACAACAGCAAACATATTCCCAGCAGCAATACCCAAATCAACAGAGTTACCCAGGACAACAGCAAGGATATGGTAAGAAAAATCCTAGTGGCTGGTCAAGTGTTTGCAGTGTTTCATCCTGTTGCCTCCATTCCTAAGCTAAAATAGGTTGTAATTATTTCCTTGATTAACCTTGGATTAACAATGTACCCCAATTATCCAAAGATCTGGTAAAGGGATTCTGGGCAGTAACATACATCAGTATAGCACTGCATTCCATCCTGAATCCCTCTCTCTTCAGACAGAAGTTAGAAAATAACACACTTGCTTCATGTTGACTTTGTGATAAATGTCATCAGAAGGTCACTTCTTGGGTTCCCAGGCGTCCTACACACCTTGTCCTTCTGAACTGACATGAAAAAGAACAACAACAGTCCAGAGAATCACTCCTCTGTCGCTTATGGTGGCACAGCCAGATTAGATAGGAATTTAAACGTGCAGTTGTTACTAAAATAAAGGCCAGGTAGTTTGCACAGAGGTCATAACAACTGTGCCAATACAGATTTCAGAGAGCCTTCACTTAGAAGTATTGTGACATTTTTTGATCAAATTTTAAAACTTTAACTGAAACTTGCACTACTGCAACTACATCATTATTAGCATTAACATCTCCTAGTGTAAACCTAGAGAGGAGGTCTGAGCAGAATTTACTCAAAGTTCTTACTCACAGAGTTTACTTTCTTAGCATCATGTTTTAGATTGTGTTAACCCTAAGAACTCCCCCAACAAATCAAGCCTGTAATGGGTTTTACTGCCTGTGATGGATTTTACTGTCTTTTCAGGTCCTGCACAAGGAGCCTCTTCACAGTATTCCAGCTACCAACAGGGACAGGGGCAGCAATATGGAAGTTACAGAGCTTCCCAGACAGGCCCATCCGCTCAGCAACAGAGGCCTTATGGCTATGAGCAGGTAAATTGCCTAAATCTCTGCAGGGCAGGTCTGGCTGTTAGCTCTCTACACCAATCTGTCTGATAATTTGGTGCAGGTATATGGGTTATACTTCAGTGGATCTTGTAAAATTCACAGACCAAAAGAAATTGCCCAACTCACTGTAAGCCTCCGATGTATTATCCTTCAACATTGCTATTTCTGGTTTTTGTTTTTTTTTTCTTTACAGGGACAATATGGAAATTACCAGCAATAAAAGAATACAGTGCTGTGTCAGATTCCTTTCAATAGTATCTCCATCTTTTGAACTGGATGTACAGGCAGTTTTGATTAATTGTAATATGTTGGTTACCCCTTAGCACAAAACAGCGTCTGTATGTGAACAGTGTTCATTTCATGCTGGATATGAAGCAGTGCACTACTGGTAACAAGACAATGCTTTAATGGTTTGATATTTGGTGCTGTGTATAGTACTGTATGTTGATACAACGCAGAAGTTTTCCATTTACCCCCTCTTGTCCCATTCTTGATGTTTCTGAATAGCTTTAGGATCATTAGATCACAGTTGTGCCCCGTTCTGGAAAACAGCCAGGTTGTTCTGCAGTCTGGCTCAATGCAAAGCCCATCAGTCACATCTCAGTCCAGGGAAGTTCCCTGTGGTAAGTTATTGATGTTTTTTTTAACTGAATGCACTGAAGATTACCTGCCAGCCTCAAAAATCCATGGCTCTTAACTTTACTTCTACAGAACAAGGGGATGGATACATTCCTTATAAAAAGTCAGTTCTATGCTATATGACAAAAAATAACTGCAACTTCTGTAATACCTATTGACCCAAATCTTATAATTCAATAATCTGCCTAAGTCCACATTTCTGTTGTGAAAGGTACAGAAAGAGGACCCAAACCTATGATCATAGAAATGTTAATAACTAGAGGCACCTTTTGTACGTCCATGTAAACAAAGGTATTTCTGTTGTGGAAAGAAAAACAGAAGGGAGCTCTGAGATCTGCAGTGTCAGCCTGCTCCATGTCAATATTGCTTCATATCGTGCTTAGCTGAGAAAAACAGCTGGCAGAAGTCTCATCTTCAATATCCTACTCCAAATTTTATAACTTGCATATACACTTTCATCCCAAATTTTGCAAGCAGGTGGCTGGCATCCTTCTTTATTCTGATTCTTGCGCTGCACTTACTTAGATTTCCCAGCAAGCATTGTAACCATAAATATTGTCAAATTTGTTGGTCTGTTGTTCTTACAGCTCATCCTCACTTTTATTTTCCTCTTGTAGCTCGACAGAAATCGTTCAGAGGTAAAAGAAAAAAAAAACATCTTTATTGCAGACAAGCAACTAAATTCAGCTTTAATTGTGAGACACTATTATGCATATAGAGAGGGCAGCCATTAATGGGGTCAACCAGTGAGAGAATACCTTGAGAGGGAGAATTTAGAGAGAAAAACTAGTGGTATGTAAAAATCAGTATGAACAATGTAAGTCTCTTCTATTCAGTTTTATATGTTCTTATGAAGTCTTGGGGGGTGAAAAAAAGCACTTTTAAAGTGCTTATATAAGTGTTGAACAAAATACTGTGTCCAAATTTCTCTGAAGCAAAAAGCTGGGGTGACTGTAGCCTGCAAACATTTTTTAATACAAGATTAACTGCAAATTTACAATCTAAAGAAAATACACTCTGTAGGATTTTCTCATTTTCTTTGTCTGAACTGGTGTTATTTATGGGATTTCAAGTACTTTATATTTTGAAAAACCAAGACCACAAGGAAAACACAACATCTCTCAATTCATTACCTTTTTTTCCTTTAGAAGAAAATCTTTAAAGGGACAACTTGAGAGTTTACTATTAAATGTTGTCCAAGCACTGCCCTTCCTATGTTAATAATTTAAACTACTGGTGAAATACAAGACATTTTTTTTAGTCAGACCTCATTTCTCTCATCTTTCCTGCACGTGTTTTCATATAAATAAGTACTCTCAAATAGCAAGGAACAGAAAGGAGGTAAGATTGTTTTCTTTAGAATAATTAATATTACAGGTAGCCAGAAGAATGCAATATTGCTCTTTGCCAGTTTGGAAATATGCCTTTTATGTGGTTTTTGAAAGTGCTGAAATGCTTTTGAGAGAATATGAACAACACTTAAACCGAAACAGCAACATTACATCAATCTGAAATGTCTTACATTAAGAACTTCGTGAATGTTGTGTATATAATGTATTTGAAAGAGCACTTTGGAAATAGTTTGTACATTTATTTCCTAATTTATACATGATTCTTGGTGTTAATATTTCTAATTGTTAATAACAAAATGTTTATTTAATGTGTCGTCCATTTTTATGTATTAATGTGGAAACAAAGTGATGCCAGCATTTTGACTTCTTCCATGAATTGTATCATTTTCTGTTTTGTAATACAGAATGCTTGAAAATTGTTTAGTTTAAATATTATCTGAAAGTGGAGTTGGTGGTACTTTTCTTGTGGCAGATGGAATGGATACCACAGGTTACCTTTTACTTGGGGGTGCTGGTGGGTGAGAGCTGGACATGCCCCAGCCCAGAAATCCCACATGTGCTGGGCTGTTCCCCCAGCGTGGGCAGCAGGGGAGGAGGAATTTTGCCCCTCAGGGCATGGACCTGTTGGAGACAGTCCAGAGGAGGCCACCAAGTAGATGAGAGGGATGGAGCAGCTCTGCTATGATGAAAGGCTGAGAGACTTGGGATTGTTCAGCCTGGAGAAGGCTTTGGAGTGCCTTAACTGTGGCCTTCCAGTGCCTGAAGGGAGCTACAAGAAAGTTAAGAGACTATTTACACGGGCCTGGAGTGTCTGGAAAGGGGGAATGGCTTCAAACTGGCAGAGGGCAGGGTTAGATGAGGTATTAGGAGATGCTCTGTGCTGGGAGGGAGGTGAGGCCATGGCACAGGATGCCCAGAGAAACTGTAGCTGCCCCATACCTGGAAGTGCTCAAGGCCAGGCTGGACGGGGTTTGGAGCAACCTGGGATAGTGGAACGGGCAAGGGGTGGAACGAGATGATTTTTAAGGTCCCTTCCAACCCAAACCATTCTGGATTCTGTGATTCACTCAGGGGCACCGTTCTCGGGAGGCACGGGCTGGTGCCGGGGCTGGTGCCGGGGCTGGTGCCGGGCTGAGGCGGGGCTGGTGCCGGGCTGGTGCCGGGGCTGGTGCCGGGGCTGAGGCGGGGCTGAGGCGGGGCTGGTGCCGGGGCTGGTGCCGGGGCTGAGGCGGAGCTGGTGCCGGGGCTGGTGCCGGGGCTGAGGCGGAGCTGGTGCCGGGGCTGGTGCC
>JACBWW010000027.1:2396080-2415024 GCA_020086605.1 Lanius collurio
GGCGCGGCTTCGCCGCAGCGGCTGCGCCCGGGAGGCCGGGGCGGGTCTGTGGCTGTGCCCGTCATGGCGGGGTTGTGTGGGGCCGGCCTGGCCGCCTCGCTGTTGCCGGCCGCTGCCGGGGCTGCACTGAGGCGCTGCGGGGCCGGGAGGAGCGGCTGCAGCCCCTGGAAGCCGGTCCTGCTCAGCCCGCCGGCTTTCTCCACGACCTGCGCCAGGTGCGCCAAGGACAGGCGGCTGAGGCAAAAAAGAGCCATTTCGGAGCGGCAGCTGGTAAGTGCTGGGCTCTGTGCAAGTTCGGGGTGCCTCTGACACAGCTCCAGCCGCTGGCGCTCCTGGAGTGAGGAAATACTGACTAAAATAGAGTTAACTTTCAGAATAGCGGGGAAATGAGTCTGCCCCGCGATGTTCTCGGTGTTCACAGAGGTCGTAGTAGCGCTCACGTTCCCTGTGGCCTCTTTGGGCTGGAAGCATCCATAAGTCGAGAAAGCAAAAAGTCTTTTTAAAGCTAAAGCTGTAAAACAGTATTTTAGCTTTAAATCTAAAATACTGTTTTGTTTCTCAATGGTTTTTTAGTCTTGCGGTGTAGTCAGCTGCCAAACAAGCATCACTGTTTGTCCGAGAAGCTGCAGGGTCCTAGAATTTATTCTTCATCTTATATTTACATATCTCCAAAAAATCTTATTTTCTAATGATCTATAAATCACTTCCCATTAAAAGCTATAGTTTACTGTCTCGCCATGTGGTGGTGCCAGATACTTTCTAAAAGAGGCTTTTTAGTAGTAGTATAAATTTGATTATCAAAAGTTCAGTTGCGAGGGGTTTTTTTTTTTCAGTTGCTTATCTTTGGTATTGTAACTCTAATGAGACTTTTTCTCTCTCACGTACTATTTGTGTAGTTTACTTAAAAGTGACCCTTAAAGCCCATTCTCGTTATGCAGTCCCTTAGTAACTGACAGAATGTGAAAGTTACCGTGGTCACAGTCATGCGTTCTATTTTCATCCCTCTGTGTAAACAATTCTGCCTGTCAATGAATGTACTTCTGTAATATTTTCCCTTGGGAATTTCAGCCCCTTTTCTGGAGATAGATAAAGTTATATCAACATAGCCTTAGGCACATGCTTTTGAAGAAGTTCTTAAAAATACTTGAAAGATGAGATCTGTTTTTCTTTATTATTAACTCAGTACACTGCATTTAGTTGATCTGTGAATGGCAGTAGAGTTCTGATTTCTTTTTATTTTTAGTAGTTGAATGGAATTTATCATGGCTAAAAATGGCAAGTCTACCTATTAACTAAAACTTCTTGGAAGATGAGTCTGTTAAATTGTACCTAAAGGCTCCAACCCCCACCCTTGTTGCAGACACGTTATTTCGTGGATCAGCGGAAGGTACGCGTGGTTGGAGGACAAGGAGGAGGAGGAGGCCATTCCTTCTACAGTGAACCCAGAAAAGTGTTCGGAGGTCCTGATGGTGGAAATGGGGGTGATGGGGGTCATGTAATTTTGAAAGGTAAAACTCACTAAATCTGATTCATTTTGCGTTGTTGTCTTATTGCTTAACACCCCACCCCAATAAAAACAGCCCTATATGGATAGTAAGAAACGATAAATGTCAAAAAGGTTAAAATGGTTATTTCTGTATGAGATATCTTTGCTTTTTAAGCTTTGTCCTGAGCTGGTAAGGGGGACATAAATGGCACTGAAAGCCCTAGAAAGAATTTTGAAAATCAAGGTATTTTGCAGATATTTTAGTGCCTGGTGCCTGACTGTGTTATGTTAAGGCTGGGATCTGATTAAATTTTCCTCTTATGATGAATAAAGCTGCTTCTACCACCACCCTGCTGCAAAATCTAATCTAGAAAATTAATTTTGATTTGGAATGACCACTTTATTATAAACTGCCTGGTTAATAAACCTAAGCAGTTAAGTAAATGCAGTTAAATAGATTAATATTAATCTTCCCTGATATGTTATTGTTGAGATAGTAAATAGGATGTGCACTCATGCAATATTCAAAAAGGGAAAGAACAGTCAAGATGTTGCTCTTTTGTGCCTATTTTACTGAAGTGATGTGTTCAAAATGTGTGTATTTTGCTTTACAGCTGACCAGCAAATGAAATCCCTTTCTTCAGTGTTCCCCTTCTATCAGGGTTTTCACGGAGAGAGAGGAGGAAGCAAAAACTGTTATGGAGCTAATGGTGCACACACGTATGTTAAAGTAAGTCAGTGGATGGTGCCTGCTGTGTGGTAGCTTGGTACGTGGCTGATTTTTAAGCTGGAGAACCTTATTGTGAACAAATCTCATGTGTAATGAAGGGTAAATGTCTGACAGTGCTGTTTGAGTTCATAAACTGAGCTTCATGAAATACAATTTTTTTTTGCATCCCTCATCTTAAAAATACGTAGGAGGGATTTTCAGCAAATCTGAAATCGGTTGGTGGAGGATCTGCAGGCTTTGAGCTTCACTGTAATGCTTGCATCTCTTCACTTTGAGGTCCCTGTAGGTACTTTGGTGAAGGAGGATGGCAAAGTTGTGGCCGACCTCACTCAGCATGGAGAGGAGTACATTGCAGCTTATGGAGGGGCTGGAGGGAAAGGGAATCGCTTCTTTCTTTCCAATGAAAACCGCGCTCCAAAGTTTTTTACTCCAGGAGAGCCAGGTCAGGAAAGGGTCCTTCAGCTGGAGCTCAAGACAACAGCTCATGCAGGATTGGTGAGTTTCTGTTGGTTCAGCTTCCATATTGTTGGAGGATGATGCTTGACTGAAGGAATAATGTGTGATAACATTTTCTTAGCCTCCGACTTGCTTGTTAGAGATGCAGCTTGATGCTTTCTTGCTCTTACTTGGTAGAAGGATGTCCAAAGTGATTGACAGAGCTGTCACTCTCTTGCTACTTGGTGTTCCTACTTCTGCTGAAATCCACACTATACATAGCAAAATAAGATTCATCAGTGATTGCTGATGATGTGCAGCAGCTTTGTCTGCTGGTTCTGCAGATGAACAGTACAGCATAGTGAAGTCTTCTAAACTGGTTTGTTTTCTTGTTTTTGGTTTTTTTTTTTTCTAAATGATAAAGTTCAAATCATTATTTCATCACTGTATTTCTCTTTTTACAGGTGTTAAGCATTCAGCTTTGTTAGAGCCAGGTTTATCATCCTCTGAAATGAAAAATGCTGAGTCAGCTTTGAGCTTAGGCTATTTTTGTATTTGAGTATGGAAATATTCTAACACCAGCTGATAAAGCTGTGAAAGTTATACTTTGCTGCAAAATGTTCTTAATGTAGTCCAACAACTGCAGAATTTTGCAAATTGGTTTAAAAATTGAGAAATTTTGGTGTTTGTATTTCAGGTGGGCTTTCCCAATGCTGGCAAATCCTCACTTTTGAGAGCCATCTCCCGTGCAAAGCCAGCTGTGGCTGCCTACCCATTCACAACCCTAAACCCCCATGTTGGCATTGTCCACTATCAAGACTATGAACAAGTGGCAGGTGAGAATTTGGAGTTTGTTGTGTCTGCCTTGAGAGGAATTTGTGTCATCTGCATAATGCTTTAAAATGCTACAGATAGAGGTTCAGGAGTTCTGTAGACTTCTTGCTAGTTCTAAGGACCTTCAAACAAAACTCTCCTGGAAGCCTATTTCATGTTCAGTTATAGGCACCTTTAGAGCCAAACTGGCAATCTGTATTCTGTCTGCACTGGAGTAATCTAAATTCAGCTGTTTTAAAAGATAATTGCACCAAACTTAGCATGAGTTGTGCTTTACTATTGATGCAGTGAGACATAATTCTAAAAGTACTCCCACTGGCCAGTGAAAGACTGGGGGCATTTGTTTGGTTGTTTTTTTTTCTTAATTGGGCCTGTTGGATTCACTGTGAAATTTCTCTTGTAGTTGCTGACATTCCTGGCCTCATCAAAGGTGCTCATCAGAACCGTGGCCTGGGGATGGCCTTCCTAAAGCACATTGAGCGCTGCCACTTCCTCTTGTACGTGGTGGATCTCTCTGTGCCTCAGCCGTGGATTCAGCTGCAAGACTTGAAATACGAACTGGAAGCATACGAAAAAGGCCTGTCTGAGAGGCCCTGTGTTGTGATTGGGAATAAGATTGACCTTGCTCAGTCCAGGATCAATCTGCCACTCCTTAGGGAGAAGGTAGCTGAGAGGGTCATCGCGTTGTCTGCGCTGACAGGGGACAACTTGGAGGAGCTGCTGTTGCATCTGAGAGAACTGTATGACATTTATGGGAAGACAGAACAGTCACGGGGACAAAGCCCTGTCAAGTGGTAGGAGCCACAACTGCTGTGAACTGTGCTGGAAGGACAACAAAATTAAAATTGCAGTTTGATTCAACTGCATCTCTGGTTTGGGCTTCTTACGGGTTGTTTTTGTTGTTAAAATGGAAGGGCGGAGCATGGGGATTTGTTCTGGGCTGCTGCTTTGGAAAGATTGTTCTGTCTGTTTGTTCACTTTGGAGGTGTCTCTGAAGTTTTACAACCAAGCTTGAAAATTGTAATCATGGTGGGTATTGAACTGGAAACCTGGCTCTTGTTTGGCATACTGTGGGATGAAGAGAATGCTGTCTAGTAAAAATGACTGAAATTCAGGATCTGCAGGAGATCCTGTCTTGTTTTATGAATTGTGGTGAAGTGACTTTGTCAATTTTCACAAATTAAAAATTCTAAAATAAAAAAAAGCGGTCCCATCTGTTTCTATATGATGACCAATTTCAGTCATGCCTTAAACTTTTCCCCTGCTCTGTCATGGTTTGGTGTGGAGGAGGAGGAGGCACAGCTCCTCAGTAGTTTTAGGGAGGAGGAGCATGAAAGAGCTGCAATTCATGACTGAAATTATTTCCTCATTAGTATAAATACTTAACTATCTTTAAAGGCTGGCAGCAGTGAAGTAGCTGAATAAACTGGCCAGGAACTAGCCATTTGAGAGTCACATCTGAGTTCTCCCATTTAGGAGTCTCAGACAATATTCTGAGAAATCCTAGGCTTAGATACTTCAAATAAAAGAAAAATACAGTTCTTTGTCGCCCCTCCCTTTTATTTTTAACTACATCATTTAAAGAACTGAGTTCTTAAACTTTATTCTTTAGGAATTCAGGAATCTCAATTTAGAACAGTGGTCTTTGCCCTCTCCTCATACTGAAAGAAGAGCTGCTTCTGTATGCTCTGGTTATATTTTGTGTAAAAGATTATTATCTTAATAATGGAAAGTCAAAATTCATCAAAATGTATTATTAAGCTTTTTCATAAGGGACTTGAACAGGCTTGTGAGATGCTGAGACCCAAACACTGTCAGAAATAGAGGAAATTATTGACTGGTTATGAAAAAACACTCAGCTGTAGCCTCTAGCCACTTTTTCTAATACACCACAGCGAAGGTGATAATTCTCTTTGCTTCCTTCACTGCACATTTTTGATTTCATCCCTGGTAGTCTAATGCTTGTGCATGGAACATCCTTAAAGCAGGTTTTTAATTCTGAAAAAGTACAGGTCAACTTGAAAGTCTGAATTGTTTAATAAATTATGACAAACCAAGTAGTTACCTCTCCTAAATTCACATTCTGAATATTTCCATTTGTGATCAGGTGTGGGAAGTAATCTGTGCATTATAAGCAGCAATACTGGTATAAATGGAATCAGGAAAAAACCCTAATATTATCTCCTAAAGTCTCTCTCATGTTTTGCTTCAGCCCTGGGATTTACTGAGTTGAATTAAGTAGAAGTTAATACTCAATTCTGTCCTTCTATTTAGTTTTGTGCAGCATTTTTTAGCCTTCACTGCTGTTCTTCCTTCTATTGCTACATGCTTTTCAGCCACATTCAATAAAACCAGGGGAAGGTTGCCTAAACACCAAAGCTGGTGCAGCTTCTTAGCAGATTATTTAATACCCCCAGATGCTTTGCACTCTCTCTGGACGTGTTTGAGAATGCCAGAGGCTGTTCTAAAAGCCTCAGTACTCACAGGAGCTCCCAGTCCTCCTTTAGTGCTCAGGTAACCTCAGTTCTTGCAGGGACAGCAGTGTTGTTTGCTGGTGTGAGAAAAGCACAGCAGGTTTCCTGACCCCTCCCCAGAATGTGCCATTGATCCTGGAGTTGGGCCCTTTTGTTCTTAGCATTTCAGCCACCTGCTCTGAGGTGGCAGCACCAAATTCCTAAAGCCATGTTTTTAACGGGGTTCAAAGGGGCTTTGCAGCATCAGCTACTCCCTCATCTGGCAATGAAGAGCTCCAGCTTTTCTGCTGGAACAGCTCTTGATGGAAACTTCAGCTTCCCGAAGTCTTTAATCACTTGGTTCACATTTCTCCAGGGTGCTCCTTCAGAGTTAGCACAAAGATCTCTTGGATCTCGCTCCAGAGGAGGCAGAGGGCTGAGGGGAAACCTCTGGTTCTGCTGAAAATAAAGGATTTACAAAGGAAATTCATTTTGCTTCTAAAAGCAGAGAGGGGAAAAAATAATCAGTTTAATGGTGAATTGTTTCAGGGAAGAGTTGTGTGCTGTAGGATTTCTTCCCACTTTTTTAGCTGGAGTTGGGGTGGGTGGGCTTGTTTTTGTTTAGGTTTTGGTGGATTAACTTGCTTTTGCTTTCCTTTGCTGAACCCTTTAATGCTGTCCTTGTTTTTTAAGCTGGCAAGAGGAAAGAGGTGGTAGATTTTATTTCTCATTCTGACAATAAGCCATGGGAATTCAACGTGAATTGAAGTCCAGTCAATTCTCTATTTCCTGGAGAGGCTTGAGCCATAATGTTGTTTAGCACTTTACAGTTCTAGTACTCTTTAGTGCGTTTGTTTAGTACATGATTACAACATTATTTCAGTGCTAATTGTAGGGGGTTTGTATTTATTTGCAGTCCTCTTCTCCTCTGTAAGTCCTTGGAAAATGCAAGTGGTATCAATTACACAAAAAAAAGAAAATCAAATGCTAATGTAAAAACAAGCATTAGAAAGGACCACACTTTTAAACGTGGATACTGAGGACTCATTGCAGTTCAGTAACTAAAGCAGTGAATCGGGATGTCTAAGCATGAGATATTTTGCAATCTGCTTTACTTATGGTTTTCTAAAGCACTTTTTTGCATTACTTAGTATTTTTTTACATTAGGGAAAGATCTTCCATTATTGTCTGTGTACTTACTATGAGTCTTCATAATGATTTCTGGTTTTAAGTAGATTTGTGGTAAGTGAGTAAGTACTCTTGACTTGGCCATGCTTAACAGCTTGTTGCCTGTTTTTAAATATTAATTCAAATTAAAGAATGACAGGAGAGGCTGTGAACCAGAGATGCTCATGCTGATAGACTGGGATCCTGTCATAGTTTGTGCTGGATACAGAACCACCATCCAACTGCTTTTTTGTCCTGTCTTCCATGGCATACTGGCCAACATCTGCACTGTGAGTGCACCATTGTGGAAAGGGCTTTGGTGTGAATTAAAACTCTGCCCTGACACAGCTAAACTTCATCCCAATGTTGATGTGTGCCTGGCCTTTGAAGAACAGCTCTGTTTTCTGGTTGTCTGCCATGCTGCAGTTTCCAGTGCCATCCCCCAACAACAATTTTTTCATTTTTTAAATAGGGCTTAAATGTGACTGTACTGTGGAGGTCTGGAAAGACTGTGGTTATTACTTGGAATGGAGTATTATTATTTGGAGGGGAGGTCACATTTGCATGCCAATAATGATAAGAGATGATTTTGCAACCCTTGATAACAGAACAAAGCTCCCTTCAGGCTGCACACTTGATTTTTCTCTAAGCAGTTCTGAAATTTATCATGTGGTATGTGCTCATTTTTTCTGAGTTATAAAACCTAGTTGGTAAGAGGACAAAGGCAGGGAGATTTTCATCAACCTTGTTTTAACGTTGAGGTTGTGTTTGTCCTTCGTTTCCCCACTGAGAGTAATTTTTCATCTCCTCTTTTCTGATTGAAATAGAATCATCCAAGGAGGACTTAACAGCATCTGATTTGTCATCCATAGGGTTTGGGGTTTTTTTTCTCTGCCCTTGTATGTATAAAATACAGCTTTGACTCCTTGAAGCATGCATTCCTCGCTCAGCTCTGTTCTTTGCATATTGCTGCATTGTTATGCCACCAAGGTGGGGTGTATTTGTGTATTATGTACACATTTCCCAACCGATGAAAGAGAACAAAAGACCAACCAAACTGCAAATCAATATAATCATGGTTTAATAACTCACTCCTGTCTGCATGTTCCATTTCAGTAAGAACTAATGGCTGTGACTGGTTACTTTGTTAGAATCCGTTTTATTCTGGTAACATTCAATTAATTTACTTGGAGTGGGTGGCATAATGCAGTGGTGACCCTGGCTCACTTTGGCAGGCTTTTAACCCGACTGTAGCACTGCAGCAAACTCAAATGCTGCTCCTTTATGTCGTGATAAGTGAATGTAACGTGACACAAAACAGGAAGAGCCTTGTGCTTATTCAAATACACCGAAAATGTTTTATACAGATGCAACCACCCTCTAAGGTGCAGGTTTAGAAAGGCATTTTAGATCCGGACTTACTAAGAGCAATCGAAAAGCTGAAAATGAACTGCTGGACAAATTATCTTTTGTTATTCAAATCGTATGTGGAGCCTTTTTGTCTTTGTAACTGGAGAAATCCAGAGGCAATTAATGTGCAGGTAACAATCAATATTTTAGAAAGCATCTGATGGTTTGGGATCAATTTTTGAATATGGAAAAGCTTTGTCATGGTTTAAAGATTTCTCATTTGAATCTTGACATTTGGGTCCTCGGTGCTTAATTGCCTTTGAGACTAGAACGTCATTGTTTCCCAAAGACTTGGGAATCCCCACCCAGTGCTTCCTTTGTACACACACTAATCAGCTATTGACAGAAGTTACTATTCACTCTCTAAATCCAGATAAATTACTCTTCCACTAAAAGTGGAAAATGCTTATGAAGAAAAATATTTGCATGAGACAATGTAATTGCTAAAACACTGGTTGTCAAGAAGACATCTGTGATAATACGGATGAGGTATCCATATTTTGATTATCTTATTCATTAAATCATACTGGTTTGTGGCTATTCATTTCCTGTTGTTTTCCTCTCTTATAAATCAGGAAGATGAGTTTGTGCAGCTAGAGTGCTCTGTCCAGACAGGACTCACATTTATCACATTTAAAAAGTAACCTGGTAAAAGGTCACTGTATTAAATCAATATTTTCTTACTGCATTGCTTTAGAAAATGTTTCTTCTCTTCACTTACCCACCCCCACAGCAGACATATAATGGAAGTTTAAAGCAGTGGTGCAAAACAGCAATTACCAGGCTGCTGAGCTGTGTCTAAAAAACCCCAAATCTGACAACATTAAATAACTCCAGTGCCAGGAGTTGTGGGTTTGAAGCTTGCCCCACTTTGCAAGGGGTTGGGTGCCCCACTAGCTGTGCTTGTGCCCCTTGTATCTGTAGGCTGAAAAAATGTATTTTATTTTGGTAAGCTAACACATCTCTGTTTCTAAATCAAACAACATTTTCTAGCTTCATTAATTAATTTATGGCCATTAGGAAAATGGTCTTGATGGATGAAAATTTCATGGGTTTAAGTTGTTGTTTTTTTGGTTTTTTGGTTTTTATTACAGTACCTTATGTTTTTAAGTGATTTTTTAAATCTTCTTTCAGTGGTAGAAACTGAATCATGGAAGGCTGAGATCCAAACGTAGCCAGGCTTGGAAAAGCCTACAACCTGAACTTCAAACATTTTGAATTAAAATGTCTGTCTGGATTTGGACCCTAGCAACTTGCAGAGTCACACAGAAATTCTGTGGCAAGACAGATGACCTGGAATTTGGAAAAATAATCCTCCAGTATCCACTTTACCCTCTTCATGGAACTGCAGTCCATAGCAGTATTTAGCAGCTTTAGGAGAGCTCACTTACACATCTCCTCTTTATTTTTTAAGGCATTCAGAATTTCTTTCAAAGTAAATGAAAATTAATCTGTAGATGGATAACAACAATTACCATGTGAAACACATACAATTTACTAACTGGTGCTACTAATTGATGTAATTATCACTAATTAAATGTTCAAAAGATAGTGATTTTTGTAATTGTTATTCAATGGCTTGAAGTGGCTTATGATGCTTAGACAGTTCTAGAATTGTATTTAAGACTAAATTAAATTAGTGCTACAGAAGTTATTTTCCTAATGTATTTAGCCTGGAATAAAACTGTTATCACATTTAGCTAACCAGGGCAGTTGATGAATGGGTGCACAGTAGAAGATTTGCTTTTAGTGAATATTTAAGCTAAAAAATAGCTATATTCCCTCTTTCATGCCAGGAAAGCCTGAGTGCTTGTACATTAATGCAGAAAATTATTGCAGAGAGTCACAAATGTGATTGAATAAAGAAGGAACTTGTTCAGATTTTCTCAGAAAATGTCAGGCTTGTTCTGGTCTTCCAGTTAATATATCTGCCTTTTCAAAGGCAATTTGGTAGATTCTGTCAGCACACAAATACCTCTTCAGAGAATGTTGTTAAAGTGTCATTTAGGCTGACCAAAATTTATGTTCTGTGTTCTTTCATTGTGGAGGAGGCAATTCTGATTTGATAACTTGTTATGCCAATGTTGGGAGTGATTAATATTGATTATAAATATTTTCTCTTTACAAATTGTGACTGGAAGGCACTTTTCTAAATTGGTGCATAGTGATGGTTCTCAGTGAAATAACTGCTGAGGTGAAAACATGGTTATTAAGATGAGTCAATCCTAATGACATTAAATAGCCAATTTCCCCAGCTTTTAGTTGTTTGTTCAGTACTGCTGGACCACCTCTCAAGAGGTGAGTGAAGGAAGTTTGAATTTCTGGGGTTTTTAGTATAATCAGTATAATCCCCATGTTCTCTGGGATTATCTCATTTTTGAGATTGTCATTTCATAGCAGAGGACAGGAGCATGTGGGACTTGTGAGGGGGAATTTCAGAGGGATTTCAGCTCTTTCTGAAATAAAGATGAACTGTTCTGCAGCCTTCTGTGTGCATGAGGTCTTCCCAGTGATTGCTTTGGGAAGGAAGTGTTGGGTATTTTGGTCCTCTGCTGAGGTTTTATATTGCCCTCATGCTCTATTCTTCCAATGAAAGACATCATGTTTGACTTCAGACTTCCTTTCGCTGGAATTAGCTGTGTGTCAGCATCCCTCTGCCTACACAGTTTCATAAAGTCTTTAGCAACCTTCATTTTGATTAAGAATTTTAATGGCAGCAACAAAAGATCTCGTTCCTCTCATGAAAGCTCTTGGCTAACAGCTTAATCCCCAGATCACTGGCCAAAGGCTTCATAAAAGTATTACACATATTATTTTAGCCCTGTAAATTTTGAATGCAAGCTGTATCAGAGATATTAAATGGTGTTTTAACCACAATCATCTATTAAATTTGTGCTTTTTAGAGTATAAAGTATAAATGATTTTCATAATGGAGGGTGATTCCTCTGCTTTGTCAGTCTGTCTTCAATTCATGGACACTGCAGGGTGAACTTGCAGCCTTGTGTTCAAGGGGTTATATGCAGCCCCCAATATTGTTTGTTCTTTGGTAAACAGCTTCTAAATACTAAAGCTGTGTGTGAGCTGTTAACTCACAGCTAAAATAATTGCCAGAACTGTTGTTGCCCTCCTAGCAGAGAGCTTGTTTTTTTGTGAATGCTCAGAGACATCTTGAATGAGATTATTAACTACTTTGCAATCAGTTTTCTTTCAGTGTTAATTGTGCTGCTAAATCGCAGGATACAGTGTTAAAAATAATTCCAAAGTCAGTGTTACTTCATGGACACATTTCTGTGCTTAAAAGAACAGATGTTTAAGTTATGGGTCCAGTCTGCTTTTAAAAACTCCAGTTTTGTCGTGGAACCTTTACAACACAAACAAAGGTCTTACTTAGTGCCTCCAAGTCATTACAAAAAAAAAAAAAAAAGAAAAAAAAAAAGAAAAAATCAGGTTGTAGCATTTTAAAAATGAGAAAATAGTCTTGTTCTTCCCCACAGATGTGCACACAGCTCTACCTGTGGTGTTTGGTACTTGGGTTAAGTATTAGCTCCATTTTTCACCCAGACTATGCAAGCAGCCTGCAAATTATGAAGTAAAAGTGTGGGGCTTGTAAATAATAAGTAATGCTCATGGGTCCTGGACTTTAGCAATAAAAATGGTGCTGATTGAACGAGTCATCAGCATTCCTGAGCTTGCAACAGGAGTTGTAGGGACAGAGCTGGAGTTTTTTGCCTTTGAGATGTGTACAAGTCTTCCTCCCTCAGGTGGTGGTGAGTTTGTTGAAGTGTCAATGTTAGTTTTGTATCTCAATAAAATGGTGCTACTGGGTTATAGGTAAGACCTTTCATCTGCAGAATTCCTAATTGCTTTTCTAAACTCCCCTAATTCCTTAATCCTGCAAGTGCAACTATATTGACAGAAAATTGTTGTAAGGAGGAGAGGAGGAGATTTAAAAGTTAAGGGAACAGAGAAGTGCAGTGAGTTCCCTGCTGTCCCCAGGAACATCTGTGCAATCTTGCATGAAAGGCTGGCTTTGTGGTGTCAGAAATTGAGAGAGCTTTTCTCTTTTGTGGCACTCATCCAGGGCAGCTTGCAAAGATTTTTTATTCTTGTCTGCAATTCTCACATCAGAAGTAAGGGTAATAACACTCCTTATTGTGCTGCATCTATTTGCAGAACAAGTTCTGTAGAGTGCAGAAGGTCTCTTTTCTGACCAGGTCTGTACTGCAAAGTTGTGCTGGTGTCACTGCTCAGAAGCTGGGGTTACGAAAAATTAATCCTCCCTCACAGAAACCATGTTGTTAAAGTTTTCTGGCAAGGATGTTAACCCCTGATCTTTCCACCCTAGTTCTGCTGTGAAAAATGAATGGTCATTTACAAACATGAAGGAAAACCATTAACATTCTTTCAAATCAAAATATAATCACATCTTGCTAATTTCAAAGCCCTTCCCTCCCAGCAAATCTCATTAATTATCCAAGACAGGTGTTTTTCAACAAAAGCTCCTTCTTGCGTTCTCTCTTCTTCTCCAGCCTCCTACTTGAGCTAATGAAGCTTCAGTGATGTCTGTGGAACAATGGAGCAATTTCTGTAACTGCAGGTTGGAGAGAACAAATAAGGGATGGTAATTGAGGAAGGGCTGGAGGAGAGGCTGCAGGAGCAAAGTTCCTCTGTCTGTGTAAAGAGATCTCTCATTATTGGTGATTAGGGAGGAAGCATTTACAGAGACAGAAAGAAAGTAGCTGTGCTGAAAAAAAAAAATGTTTTTTTGATGGTTTATTGATATGCAGGTGCTGCTGTAGGAAAAGACCACAGACCTCGTTAGGGCGGCCTTTACGTCCTCAGTTAATGGAGTGTAGGTTTGTATCAAGAGAGAGGAACTGGCATCACCTCCACACAGCTCCTGTGGGAAGTCACTTATTGAAAAAGCTCCCTGGGCATGACTTGCAGCTGCATGAATGCTGTTTGCTAACACTCTGTGCATAAATTGGATGCTTCTCTCTGGAATTAGCTGGGTTTCTTTCCTCTGTGGAGATGTGCTGTGGAAATGAAGCCTATGTTCTTCCCCAAATATTTGAATCACGTTCACAATTCCAGCAAGTCTTCCTTCATGGTTGTTGAAAACGGGTCCTGCCTGCTTACCTTAAGCCTAGACAATAGGAAAGAGGCATTATTTCACCAGGTATGGCAAATGAATTATACACAGGTGTTTTGCTGGGCTGGTTGACAAGCAGCCCTACTTTGTCTGGTGGTTATGCATTTTCATGTTTCATAATAGATTATGCCTAGAATCTCCCAGTCCCTGCCTCTTCCAAATACATATAGACATTTATATTCCGATCACTAAAAATCAGCAGAATTCAAATACTCTTTTAAGCATATTTGAATTAGTCATCAGCTACTCTGAAACTTCAGAGCAGCTCCCAGGGTTTTCAGTATGAAAACCAGGCTCAGGTGTGACCTCATGTCCAGGCATAAGTAATTATTTTTCTTTTTTATTTGGCAAAGCAAGAGCTCTTATTCCAAGAAGGAATATAAATATCTTCGCTGCAAAATCCAACAATGAATAAAATTACTTTCAGTCAAGTGTAGATAATTCTGCCCATGTGGAGTTCAGAGACCATGAAAATACTGTGCAAAAGGCTCAGAAGGAAAGTGTAACTACAGGCACCTTCTTCTATCAGAATGAATGATCTAGTGGTTCCACCTCTCCTGATGAACAACTGAAGAGAACCACAGCTGGAAACTGGTGCCTTGGCCACATCATGACTTCATCATTTTTAGGCAGATGGGGTTTTTAAATTACAGGAAGAGTTATTGTAGATGTAACCTCTCCAGATCTCAGCTGCACCTAACATGCTCTTGAAAAGACCTGAAGCTGGAGAGAATTGAGTGATGTGCTCTCACCACACCCTCAGGGGGCTGTCAGGAACCTGCTCACCAGAGGTGAGAGAAACTCAGCTGTTTCAGGAGCTGTTTTTTCTGTGGCATGTGTATCTGCCTCCTCAGGCAAATCCATAGATGTTTTGCTTCCAGTTGGATTTTATAATTTCTGACAACACCTTGTTCACCATAAAATATTCTGCAAGCTTCTTATAAAAATACTTTATTGAGGCTTTCAGAAGGGAGCAGACACAGGGAAAAGTGCGAGCAGGCTCAACAGTTCATCCTGTCAATTCATAGCACACGTACTTCCAGGGGTATATTTTAACCCATGTATAACAGACTGACAGAACATGTCACAAGTCTGAAATATCACACACACAAGACAAGACATCATTTAAAACCTGACTTCAGATGACAATACTGATCTACTTGACAAATATCACTGGGATACAGTTGGATGGCATTGTCTTTTACTCATAGCAGCAGCCAAAAAGCAGTTTGCCTGCAACAGCAAAATGTAATTGGCAATCACAACATCATAAGCTTTTGGGTACTACTTTACAACATTTGAGTTTCTATTTGTAAATGTAGTTTTCAGACTTAGGATCTTGAGCTTCTCTGTGCAATACAGTTAAATATGAACATTTGCCATGGCAACTAATTACTTATTTGTGTTACTACATCACTGAACAGTGCCAGCAGTGGAATTAATCTGCTTTTTGGTCAAACTGCCTCTGTGCCCAAAGGGGATACAGAATAAATGGGAAACTGTGATGTGGAGCAGAGATAAAAAGTCCAGGATTTTATGGTAAGACCAAAGCTAGAGCCCTGGTCTCTTAAATCTGGTGCTCTATTTGTGCAATCATTTGACTGTTCAAAAAAAAAAATTGAAAATTAAACAGTAAAAGAAATTATGGTTATTTTGACTGAATCAGCTCAACCTAGGTCTCCAATGAAGTGAGGTATTTTAAAAGGAAGAAGGCAAGAGTTCTGAAACATGAATTTAAGAGGTTTGAAAGGAACACTAAAAAAAAGCAACATAAAAAACACAACACAAGATTTGCTTCTCTCTGAGCTTGTCATTCCCTAACACAGTGCCAGAAGAATATCTTCAAGATCCTGCAGAAGAGATTTGAAAATGTCTTTGGGTTGCCACGGTGGAGTCTGTGGAGAAGCTGGTACTGTGCTGGCACCTTTCACGTAGGCACAGGAACCCTTTTCTGGGGGCCTTCCAGCACCCATTCCTGCTGCGTGGCTCCAGGCAGGAGGGAAGCACTCTCATGGGAGCACTGAGCAGTGTGTGGCAGGACCCAAAGGAAATCAGAGCAGTTTTGAAGCAGGGAGGGATCAGGCAATGCCAACAGGGCACTCCAAGATGCTCAGTGCCTCAGAGTCTGGCTGTAAACTCCTTAGGGCAGAGATCTGTCCCTTCCTGGGTTGTGGAAGGGACATCTATTGCACCCCATGGAACAGAGATCCAGATTATGGCTGCAGCTGCTGTAGCAGAAATGATAAATGTGATGTTTTCCTTTTGAGGTTTGTTCTTTTCTTTCTGTATCATCATCCACATGTAATAAGAGTAAGGAAAAAATGTTCCCATTTACGGGAAAGATCAGGTCTACAAACAGCTAAGCTGTAGTTTAGTGCAGTAGTTTAAAGCCAGATATTTTGTTAGCTTTTATTTTTCAGTTTTCAGTTTATTGGAGCAAAATGCTGGTGCTGCTCAGGCTGACTAGGTGGCAGCAGAGCTCTTCTATGGCACCTGCAAGTGGTGGACACAGATTTCACTACCTGTGGTTAATGTCAATAAACCCTTTTATCCTTCTATGCAGTGGGATTTTGATGTTGATGAACTAAAATAAGTTAATAGTGGGCTCTTTCCTGCTTTCCTCACTTGCCCCAGACCACTGCTGGGGTTCTGGGTTCTTCCAAGGAAACAAGCTGCAGTCCCAGTACTGCAGACGTAAACCAAGGCTTTTCTCATCCTCACACTGGGCTGGCTTCACTTTCAGTAGTTCTGAAGGGCATTGGGAGGCTGAATCTTCAGCTTCTTGGGACAAAGGAGTTTAATAAAAGCCCTTCTGAAGCTGGAGTGGCAGAGAGGGTATAGGATAGGGTTGACAGCCGAGTTGATCCACAGCAGCCAAAAGGAAGTCTCGTACCAGAACTCAGAGATGCACTGGCCATGGCAGCCAGCACGGATGATCATCAGGAGAGTGTACGGTGCCCAGCAAATCCCAAAAATGCCCACGATGATTGCCAGTGATTTGGCCACTTTCTTGTCTCTAGAGAGCCTGTAGCGTTGAGTCGTGCTCTGGGACATGGTCTTCATCTGTTTCTCTGAGCACAGAGTGGAGGCTGAGTTCTTACAGCTCTTTTTGTTGCAACACTTGGGTTTCCTGGAGCTCTCCGAGCTTGTTGCCAGCAGATCTTTGGCATCCAGGCTGGAAGTAGAGGCTGTTCCTTGAGCTTTGTTCTTAGAGAGGTCGAGGATTTCAGCTGACTCCTTCTGCTCCCACTTACAGCATTTCAAAGAAAGCTTTGCTTCTGGGCTCCTTTCCATCTCCTCGGTGAAGGACTGGTTGTGGACTTCATGGAAAACATCCAGGCGCATTTTGGTGCGCTTCTGTATGTTCAGGTAAATGCTTAGGTTGAAAAACATCACGCTGATGAAAGGAGTGAAAAACTCCAGTGTGGAGGCTGTCATGAGGAAATACCAGTTGTAGAAGAACTCAGCGTAGCACTCCCCAGTGGGAATGATGCTCCGGCCTGATATGTACTCCCAGCTGATTATGGCAGGTCCGTACAGCAGGAAGGCCAACACCCACACCAGCACCATCTTCAGCACTGCTTGCCTGGTGTTGCCTTGCTGGGCTCTGTAGGCAACCTGCAAGAGGAAAACCTTTTCTTACACGCAGTCCCACACCCCAGCTGGCTGATGCTCCTCACAAATGGACTGTTAGCATTCCTGGTAAAGTTGCTAGGCAATATCCCAGCAGTCCAACAAATTGGTATGCCATAGGCAACAGGAGCAATTGCTAGATAAATCTCACTCTTGTAGGGAAGATTTAGAACACTCATTTTACAGCTCCAAAATGTGGTGTCTGCTAAGTGGAAATGTACTGACTTGGTTGGAGCCTGGCAGTTGTCTGCACCCATCACTTCCCTGAGTTGTCCCCAGCTACTCCCTGTAAGTCACACGGAGAGGGACTTGACAAACTCCTGGGCTGAATCCATGTTGTATTTGCAGTCAGAGAATGAGCAAACAGCAGTGGATCAGATCTGTCTGCGAACTGCTCGTTACCTTCTGCCAAAGGCTGAGCATTTTCATCTTCCCACACACCCAGGGACCTCCCCACATTCCCTGCCAAAGCTGGCAGTGCAATCTACTGCCGTGGTAGCCAAGGAGAAGCTGTGAGTCTGACTGCAATCCACTGGTTTGTCCTGGAGATAATAAGCTCTTGCAAGTTAGTTAAAAGTTTGCTTACCTGGCTGGCTTGCTTGTATGCTACTATCTTGTCACCTAGGAAGGGAACACCTGCAAAACGGAGTCTGAGCCTTAAATGATTTAATTGTGCCAAGAATACCAAGCTGAAACCACCACAGAATTATGTATTTGTGGATGATTATTGCTTTCCAGGCTGAAAGATTCATAATTTCTGGAGGATTCAAAGAGCATTTAATTATTGCAGAGAATCTGGAGAATAAAGGAGGTGGAGAGTTATGTCCCTCTCAGCTGCCATGACAGGACTCACCGCTCTTGTCACCGAGAGGAATCTGTCGTAGCTAATTAGTACGATGTTGAAGACCGAAGAGGTGCAGAGGAGGTAATCAACCACCAGCCAGAGTTTGCAGAGGCTTCTCCCAAAGATCCATCTCCCCGTCAGCACATAGGGCACGTACAGGGGGATGCAGAAGGCACCTGGAAGCGGAGGGGCCGTTCCCGGTGAGACTCGGGCTTTGCACGGTGGCTGCCCCGGGAGATCCGCGGGTGCCGGGTGGGTCCTTCCCTGTGCGCGCCCGGACGGAGGGAACGGCCGGGGGACAGCGGGAGGGGACCGGGGACTGCGGGAGGGCGTGGGGGCAGGAGCGGGGCACGGCCGGAGTGCAGGCACGGCCCGGGGGGAGCGGCCGGGCAGGAGGAGCCCCGGGGGCTCTGCCCGCCCCGCCGCCGAGTTGCTGCCGGGCCGTGCCGGTGCCGGCGGGCGCGGCGCCCCGCGGGCGGCACTTTACCTACGAGGAAATCCGAGATGGCCAGGTTGAGGAGGAAGAAGTTGTTCTGGGTGCGCAGGCTGGAGTCCGCCACGAAGGCCAGCATCACCAGCGCGTTGCCCGCCACGGTGACGGCGATGAGCAGGGCCATCAGCGCGCCCAGCGCTGCCGTGCCCGCGGCGGCGAAGCGCCCGGCGGCGGCGGAGCCGTTCAGCGCCCCGCCGCTCTCCATGGCCCGCACCGCTCCCGCCGCGCCGCCGCCGCGGGGCTACTGCCCCTCCCCGCCCCGCCCGGTCCCGCCTCCCGCTCCGGTCCCCACTACCGGGAGATCGAG